>VZTN01030957.1:121029-179090 GCA_013400515.1 Erpornis zantholeuca
GAGACCCCGCGGCGGCACAGCCCCCGGCCGGCTGTCCCCAACCATCGGCCGCGCTCCTGCCAAGGAACCGCGGCCGACGGCTGACCTTGGGCGGGCATCCGGGCGTCCGGCCCGCAGGGAGCGCGGGGTGGTGAAAAAGCAGTCTGGCGGCCGGGTTGGGATTTGGGGGGAGCCGGGACGAGGGTGCCCCGGGACCAGCACCGCAAACCTGCCTGGGGCTGCGCGGAAGCAGGTGGGGGTGGCTGTGTGCTGCGGGGACCGGGATGGTCCAGCCCCACGGCTTTCGGCTGGGACACACAGCCCTATGGTGGGACCGGACTTGGCAACCCGTGGCTCTGACTTGCACCAGCACCTCTAGGCCAGCACCCGCCTTTGCTCTGCCGCTGCCCCTGGGGCAGGCAAGGGGACCTGTGATTTACAGGGGTGACATGTGTTTTACTTAAAACAAGTCAAACAAAAGCCCAGTTTGTTTTGCGGAGCACAGACTTCCTGGGGGGATCAGCCCAGACAAATGACTCCACTCCCATTTATTAAACATTTGTGGCCATGCCATCAGCTGGTGCTGGGAACGGCTGGGACAATCTTCTCCCCTTCCCAGTCTCTGCAGCAAGAGTGATTTCTGACATCTCTGCCCAAGCAGAGCTGTACCCCAGGGGTACCAGCTCCCCATTCCAGTGCCTTTCAGGTATCCAAGGACAGTGATATGACCCCACACAGGCCATAGCCTCTGGACTATTTTCCTGTACAGCCATGGCTCAGCCCTGCACCAGCATCCCCACTGAGCCCTGGGAGCAGGCTGGGAGCACATGTCCTTTATGCCAGCACTGTAGTGAGGGTTACAAGGGGGCTGTGTGGCACTGAAGGGGTGCAGGGTTGGAGGGGGCCTGCTCCTGGTGTGTTTGCCAAGGGGAGTGCAGGGGCAGCAGGGCAGGGCAGAGGTGCTGTTGCTGAAGGACAGCCATGGAGGTAGGGCTACCTGTAATCTGTGATGATTAGGAAGCTGCTCCCAGAAGGGGTTTATTGCCAATAAAGCCAGCTCAGCACAACTGCTAGGGCATTAACCCTTATCTGCCTGGTGCGATAAGAGCCCTGGGCTTTGCCTTCCGGCCCAAAGAGAGCAAACACACACCGAAGGGCATGGTACAGGCTGCACCATGCCCTGTCACCCTGGGGACACAGCCAACATCCTGTGTGGGTGGGACGTGCCGCCCCAGCACGTGCTCCCAAAGCCCCTGGCCCCGGCTTCCCCTGCCTGCTGCCCGGCACACAGGGGTGAGCAGCAGGGGTGAAGGCTCTGTACCCAAACTCCCGAGGGGTTCAGCTGTACAAAAGCAGCATCCTGCTTAATTAAAAGCAGACCTGCTGTAATGAGCCTGCCAGCACAACAGTGTTGCTCAGGCAGCGCTGCTAGAACAGAGACTGGGACTTAGCCTCACTGCAGGACTGAGACATGAGGTGGCTGAGGGGCTGTGAGCTGGGGCTGGGAGCCAGGGCTAGGTCATCTTGTGATTGCTTGCCTGCCTCTCTCTCCCTCTGTTTCCTTCTAGCCCCACCAAGAACACAGGCTGTCTGATCCAGCCTGCTGCTGCACAGCGCCTCAACGAAACTCATCCCTAAAATTGCTTCTGGACTGGAGCCTCTGCTGGGTTCTTCCCCCTGGGTGGGGGTCTCACAGCATCCCTGGGCTGTTGGTTCCCATCACACCACCCAGCTGTGCTGGTACCAGGACCAGCAGTAATCGTACTTGCCCTGCAAGGGGGACATCTCCCAGCCTGTGCCCGGAGGAGGCTGCTCCCTGCTCGGGGCTGGGATGGCACAGACTGCTTTGGATATGGGTGTGCTGGGGTGCCTAGCAAGAGCCTCTCCAATGGTGACCTGCTTTTTTTCTGCTGTTGTTTTATCAGCTTTTTCTTGCTGCTGAGGAGGTCAGAAGTGTTGAGGAATATACTTAGTGCAGATAGCTTGGTGTGCAGGGTGCAGGTTGTGCCCTGGACAGGGGAAAAAGGCTGGAGCCCCAGAACAGGAGCTATGAACTGGCACCAATCCTTTGTCTAACGGACATGGGGACCTGTGGCACAGCCCAGCAGGGAGGTGACTGATCACCCAGAGACTCTGCAGGACCTGATGAACAGCGAAGAGACCCCAGACTAAATATCACCATTGGACCAAGAGGCACATACAGCAGAGCACCCCAGGGATTGCTGTGTTCAGGTCCCTCCCTGGCAACACACAGCTTGACCTGTTACTATGTCACTGCACCATGATTAAATTGGGAACCAGAGGTCTGGACTCTGTTATGGTTAACATGGAGTTGAGTCAGGGAATGAAACTTGTCTAACTTTATGAGCCTGGGATGTGTAGGGAGTCAAAGGGGGCACCCATTGCATCACTGGAGCCACCCTCTGCGAAGGGGCTTTAGTCCCAGCAGTGAAAGTGCAGGGTGGTGTGAGTGTGACCCTCAGAGTGGCTCCTCAATGCTCAGGCAGGAATATTCCTTTAACAAGAGTGCTGTCAGCAGTGACTGGAGGCTCCCACAGCTTGTCCCACTGCAGAAGATGGGCTGTAGCACTGCTCTCTGGAAAACATTATGAGTTCTCAAAACCATAAAACAATCTGGCTGGTGTTTCTCTCTCTGACGCTGGAAATCTGGACAGTGTTTGTACCAAGAGAGGGAGCAGGATATGGAGACACATGCCGAACCTCAGTTATGTATCTTGCCTGGCTCTGGCCCCCTCATTCCTGCTGCAGCCCAGGCACAGATAAACCCCCATCTCATGTGGCAGTGCTGACACACGTGGGGCATTTGCCAGAGGAAGAGGTACTGGGCCCCAGCCCCCCTAGCTGAGCAGCATCCTCACTGATGCTATGACTACTCTAAAGCAAGACCAACACAGGCTGATCCTGCCAGGCTTGGGAAAGATTTGGCTTTGTTTGCATCTCCAGTATCAGGCTCATCCCTGCCTCCATCAGCAACAGGCTCGTGTCCGGACCTGGAAAACGACCTGCCTTTGTTCTAGCAGTGAAATGAATCCTGTTTATGGCAGGGGAGAGCAAATGGTGCATTGCACTCAGGCATTCAACAGCAACATGTAAATGCAAAGCAATACTGGAAACCTGCATGGCTGCAGAAAAGGGGCCAGGACATCCTTCAGGGCTGCATCACAGTGGGTGCTGGAGGAGATGATGAGCCTGAAAGGGAAGGGGGAGCTTTGGGATGATGATGCATCAGAACAAACTCTTCCACTAAGCAGCGTTTCTAACCAAACCAGTCCCCTGCATGGTGAATGGACAGGGAAATCAGAGCAGTCATCCCTAGATCTGCACCTGGGAGGGCTCTAGCTGGTTATCAGCTGCACAAGGGTCTCACAGCAAGAACTCCAACAGGCCTGATGGATGCTTCCTTTCTCCCTGCAGCCAAGCCTCACTCCTCTCTGTGGGATCAGTGCTGGTGTGTCCCACAGTACAGAGCTCTGCACTTCCCTTCCCACGGGACATTTGCTTTCAGCCATCCTTCAGCTTTTATTGTGCTTCGAAACACAGAGGCTGGCAGCTGGACAGCCTGGGCTGGTGTTTCTGAGCAGGCTCGAAGCAGATGTTTGTGCTTGCTGACAGGGCTGGCGCTCACTGCCTTCCCCGCTGGGCTCAGCTGCGTGTGGGCAGGCTGCAGGCAGAGCCTGTGAGCAGCCCCTGCCTGCAGTGCTGCCTGTTCGGGGCAGCTGCCCCCAGAGGCTTCAGAGTGGGTCTGGTGCTGGGCATAGGCTGACTGGGATCATGTCTTCTCAAAGGGATGAGGAGCTGGACCACCATGGTCACCCACTGCTGAAGTAATGGATGAGGGCTGTGGGACGAGAGCCCAAAAACAGGCAAAGGGGAGAGGGGCATGGCTGAGAGCTGCACTGTGCTTGCTCAGCCAAGTGTCACGGTGAGCATAAGGGTCACAGACAACCTCTTGAGGAAGCTCCTCCCAGGCTGGGTCAGCCCACAGCACAGCCACCACTCCCTCTTCTCTCATCCTCACCCCCACAACAGATCTTGCATGGGGTGAGGGGCTCTTATCGCTCAGTGTTTGCCAATCTGTTTGCCAACACTGTAGTTGTGGCTGGTTAACCATCACCCATTTAAAAAAGGACAGGAAAAGGTCTGACAGGGTGGACTGTCCATGGCCTCTCATCCTTCTCAGGGGAGGCTCAAACCCAGCTGGTCCCATGCAAGTGCTGGCAGCTGCAGGTTGCTTGCCCTGGCTCTGGTGCCAGCCACATTTCACAGCTCAGAGCTGTCCCTCTTGTTTTAAAGCCTGATGAGACAACCTTCTCAACATAAACTGGAGCCAGTTTATTGCTTGCTGGAGTCATTTCCCAGGAAGGTCAGGAGGGCTTTCCCTGGGCCTTGAGACAGTGTGCTAAGCTCCTGCTAACACTGAGCAAAGGTTTTACAAGAGCACCATGGGCAGGGAAGAACAGCACTGGGCCCCAGGGATGCCTTCAGCCTTCTCTAAACCTTGGAATATAGTCCTGTTTGTCTTCTCTTGCTCTTCAGGGTGCTGTGCTCTGGGTTCCCCCTCCCACTTGTTTATGGCACCAATGCAGAAAATTGTGATGGCTGTAATTGCCAGCCGTTTCCTGATTTCATGTTCACCCAGTTTGCTGGGCTGGAGACAAAAGACCTAAATCCCCTTCCAAGGTCTGAAACTATGTCATCCTAATGGACAAGAAGAAGAAGGGGTTTACTTACGCATTTGCTTAAAGAGCATCTGGATGTAAAATAAGACTGATACACCTCAGGGCAGGGGCAACGCCAGCATCCCTGGGGACAGCCCTGTGACATCAGCTTACTGCCCCCATGTGTCTGACTGCACCAGGGAGGCAGCTGGGCACTCCCTCATCCCCCCCAGGCTTCATGTGCAGGAGGCTAACCTCTGCACAGATCTTCTGCCACCAATCCTTCTGCAGCTCGGGCAAATTGACAGAAGGTTTTCCCCAAGGACTCTGGCACCACGGACCCAGCTTGTGTGCCCGAGCCAGACCAGCATCCCAGGGGACTGCTCCTGGCAGTGTCCCTGCCTCCAGTCGGTTGCTGCCAGGAGGCTTTTGAGCAGGGGGAACCCCACCCTGAGTGTGAGACCCCAGCAGGAGCTCGGCTGCAGCTGCGGCAGGGCTGAGAAAACTGATGC
The DNA here is from genome assembly GCA_013400515.1 of Erpornis zantholeuca. Classification (NCBI taxonomy): domain Eukaryota; kingdom Metazoa; phylum Chordata; class Aves; order Passeriformes; family Timaliidae; genus Erpornis; species Erpornis zantholeuca. Next base: position 126,200 of record VZTN01030957.1, read on the forward strand.
AACATCTCTGGAGACGGCCAGCTACCAGCAGGAGTATGTGGGAGAGGAGCTGCCCTCTGTGGGACTCTGCCTGTGCAGGAGGGACCACACAGATGCTTCACCATCCAGCCCCTCACAGCCTCAGGATGCCTGGAAAGAGGAGCACACATTTTCCATCTACCCCCAAAGTGAGTACCCCCTCCAGGGCTGCTCTATCACCCCCAAAACCATGGGAAGGGGGCAGTGTAGCCCTTGACAGGGGTCTGGGGGAGCTGTGCTTGTGCTGCTGGGTGCTGGGGTGGGTATTGGTCTCTGAGGTCACTCTGGCTGAGGAAGTTTTGCATGGGACCCCAGAGATGCGTGAATGAATACTCGGCCAGGCAGAGTCCACGGGGGCAGCCTGGGGAGAAGGACAACCGAGCTGAGGCTGGTGTCAGCAGAACATAGTGATGGGGACACCCTGACACCTCGCTGTGTGAGCCGGGAAGCACCCACGGCTGCAGGCCTGCCAAGCACACAGGGAAGGACCCCATGCACAGTCACGTCAGAGCACATTTGCAGAGAAAGAGTAAAGCTTCAGATGCTGGGTGTTGTTTCAACCCCAGAGCCTCCTCAATAGTGAGTTGCCCTCCGGAGACCTCCCCTCCGGACGCAGAATGGAAGTAGCAGCCTCAGCACTTTGTCAGGAGCAGCGAGCTTTCTGCCTCCCGGCCCTGTTGAATAGCTGCAGAATTCATTACAGCCCCGTTTCACTTCTCCCTCCAATTATCCCTCTGGACAATGGGCTGGGACTGCAGCGGAAGGTCCCTTTCAGGAGGTGCCGGTGGCAGGACATGCTGCAGGGGCTCAGCTGCAAGCTCCTTTGCTGGGGGGCAGTGACCTGAGTCCAGCAAATGCCACTTTTTGGCCGGGGCAGTGAGCATGCACAGGGTGGCAGGGACAGCTCAGCACCAGGGACTGGGAAATGCTCCTTGCAGGGCAGGAAGTGCTTGATAACAAGAGCTAGCCCGTCTATGAGACACCTGCAATATGGGGGTATTTCAGTCAAAAGCAAGGTAAAGAAGATTACTTTAATTAAGTACAAGAGTGTCATTTTATCTTTACAAACACAATGATGATTTGGCCCGTTTGGCACTTCTCTGCACCATGGCTGTGAAGCTGCCAAAGACCACAGGCACTGCTTGCACTGTGGCTTAAGAGACTGGGCTCCTGCAGGTGACACCTTGTATCCAATGTCCTGGATGTCGTCCTTGCTGCACTGGCCACCCAGGTCACCAGCCAGCCACGTGTAGGTCCATCGGCTGCTAAGGTGAAGAAAGAGGCAGCAATCAGGACCAGAGCCATTGGGGTTCTCTGAGAGCCTGGAGCTGGTGTTGGGGATCATGGAATGGGTGTGATACCCAGGTAATCTGGGACCTTCACTGGTCCCTCCCTGACAGCTTGGAGAGGCCCCTCACTTCCTGAGATGCTCAGCCCCAACCACCAGCACCCTGCTCATTGCAGGCCAGCTCCCTGGAGCCTTCCTCCTGCCTGGCAGAGCAGAACTCACTGAAGGGAGATTTGAGGGGGGATTATGCTCCGAGTAAACTTTGCTGTGTAGAAGGGGAAAAGGGGCAGATGCCCAAAGTCTTCAGGCTTCATGGGGGGATTTGTAGCTGTGCAGGCAGGGAGGTTTGTGCAGCCTTTTGTTTGTTCCTTACTTGTTTGTTCCTTCCACCACTGGCTTTGCAAGACTTAATGGCTGTCTTGGAGGAGCTGACACAGGGGAGTGACTTTGCACCAAGAGGTCTAATCCTGACACACTTGAAACCATTGCCAAAGCAGGCTGTGCCCAAGCTGGAGAGCCTGCAGAGAAACGCCAGGAGAGCAAGACAAGGGCTGAGGACGTTTCCGATGGAGGCAGACAGGACACTCAGCTTACTTAGTTTATCAGGAAGAAGATCAAGAGGCGGCTTGATTACAGTCACAAGGACCTTGGTGCACAAGTATCCTGGCAGAAATAACAAACCAGGTACTTAAGAGCTCTTTAATCTAGCAGAGAAAGGCAAAACAAGGGCCAATTGCTCCACATTTCCTGCAGTCCAGGTGATTAACTCCAGAAGGTGAGGAAGGAACACAGGCTGCCCTCCCCAGTCTGCTTCGGGGCTGGCTGGGAACTCACGCCTGAAGCAATGTATTTTACCTTAACATAAGGTACAAGAAACTTTTGGGGATGGCAGAAAGGCTCAGAGCTGGGACAGCTTTGAATGCCCTCTGCTTGGGCTGCAGAGGGCACATCTTCTCCTGTGGTGAGGTAGCCACCATTGGTCCTTGGGACAAGGCAGAGAACACGTGGCACTGTTCAGGAGCAGTGGATAATGTGATATGGGGTACATCTGCAAAATGGTGTTTGCATTGAGATTTCAGCTTTTGGTGCCCAAGGGACCTCCAGATGCTGATCTTCCAACTCCTGAGCAGAGGGACAATTGATCCCTCTCTGCAAGCTCACAAACCTGAGCAAAAGCTCCTGAGGTCACAGAGGAGCCGGATCACCCAGCAGCCAGCAGCACCCAGAGGTGATCCTGATAATATGCCCCTGGGATCTCTCAGTGGACACAGCTAACAAGTACTGAGCAATTGTGACTCCATCACGCCAAAAGCACAATGAAGCAGATGGAGGAGCAGAGCCCTTATCTCATGGAGCCATTCATATTTCTATTTAAGTCTTATTATACCCTCATTTTTGCAAATTTTCTGGTTAAAAATCAACAGCCTGGCCAAGGCCTCATTGTAAAGCATTGGGAAGAGCCCTGGCCCGAGGCAGTGGTGTGGGACCCCTCGAGCAGCCCTGATGCCCGGCGTGCTGCCAGTGTGGCTAACAAAAGGCCAGCAGCGGGGCCAGGCCGTGCTGGGAACGCAGCGGTGCCACTGTTGAATAGCTCTTCCCTCACAGAGGAAGGCATGAAGAGGCGTAATCAAATGAGAGTATCAGCATGGAGCTCCTTCAACGACGCTCCCAGCATGAGCCGGCGGCGGGGCCGGGTGGAGGTGACAGGTATCTTTATCCCACCACCCAGGAGAGCTCCAACGTCCCGCTGGCAGGAATTTGTCTGCAAATTTTTCCCCATTGTAAGAAGAGAGGGGGCCAGCGAGGCACGGGCTGAGATGATCGCTTGATTAAGGCCAGGGCAGGCGAGGTGGAGAGACGGGGCAGCTCCCAGGGAGCCGTGCTCCCAGTCCTTAACCTCTCCTCGGGAGACCGCAAATTATATCCGTTAATGTATCAGCCCCCTGGTATCCTACAAATAAGTCGTCTGGCTAAGTGTGTGTCAGACATTCACAGGAGGAGTTGTTACCTTTTCATCACTTAATCATTTTCATCATCATCATTTAATTTATCTTGCAATAAGCTTTAACCCGGTGAGTCCCGGGGAAGGTAGGTGAAGAGGCTTACCAGCTCAGCTGGACTGTAAACACAAGCAGGAGGCACTGGCTTGCAAAGAGAGTTTGAAGAACAGAGGGAAACAGTTTTATCAGCTCTCCCGTGAAAATGGGAAACCCTCTGCCATGGAGACAGGAGTATTCCCAGACGTACTTCCCATCCTGCTCGCCTGCCAGCTTGCGATGTGGGGATGTGCAGAGCTAGGGTCTACTCTGCCGGGGACCGGGAGCGGCCAGAGGGAGGATGCTCCCCGGGTGTACTGGGACTGGGGAGGGAGGGGGGCACGTCACGCACTCCCCTGGGTGCCAGAAGTGATTTACACAGTGCACCCGAGAGCAGAGTCAATTAAGGTCACATTTCTGTGTTGCTAAACAACAGGCGGCTCTGGGTTCAGGCCCGCTGAAAAGGAAACAAAAGCCACCCCTTGAAACGGGGGCTTTGAGCGGGTTCAAAGGAGCACGGAACAAAAGGCGGGCTTTGTGGCTGCCCTCGCCCGCGCCTTCCCGGGCCCTTCCGCCACCAGAGACACCGTTCATGTGGCAAGGGGGAGCTTTTAATTGTCCGGCACAAACAATGCTGGCATATTTAGGCCGGCCTCATTACAGAGCCATCCGAAATGCTTGAGAAGCATTCCCACCGCTTAGCATAAATAGCAGAAACGCTCTTTCACCAGCAGAGCAGGTCCCATCTGCTCCCAGCCTGGCCTCACCTTGACTTGCAATGGCGAGCCCGCAGGGTCGGCTCCTCTGCCCCGCTGGTGCAGAAACCTGCCTCCCTGCCCTTGCTTCCCCCTGCCGTAGGGTGATCCCTGCACCCCACAGGAGCAGAGAGCAGGATCTCCAGGGATTGACAGTAAGGAGTGCTCAACTGAATTGGCTGCTGTGGCAACCCTGGCTGGGGTTTGCTCTGCCCACCTGTCTCCAGCAGCTTGGCCATGGTTGCTGGGGACTTGAGGGGCATCATTCACACCTCCTATCCTGATGGGACAAGGCAGTTTTCATGTGGCCCCACTGGGTGCTGGCTGATGTTCCCCATAACAAATGAGACAGGGGAGGTCTTGGAGGCCTTCCCCAGCTGGGCTGAGAGTAACACATTTCCCAGAGAGACCCAAATCTGACTGAATCTGGGTCTGGGCTCTTCATGGCCATGACTGTTTCAGGTTTACACCCCACTGCACTTATCAAAGCTCCCTACCAGCTTCCCAGCTGGTACATGGGTGCCCTGGAGCGAGCCGCCCCAGGCGCAGGGCAGCCGGGGCAGGCAGCCTGTTTCCACAGCGTGGGTCTGGCACGGAGCCTTGTCAGCCCACAGAGATCAAAGCGAGCAGCGCTTCCCGACCGATACCTGATCCTGGTGCTGGAAGGGAGCCGGGAGACTGCCGAGTGCCTCCTTTACTGTTCCCACCACTATGCAGCACCAAGCGCACCGTGGGCTCCGCACCTCTGGGCTGCATTTTATGGTACCGTGGTTCCTGCCAGCTCCCTCTTCCTCCTCTTTTGCCTCCCCTTTCTTGCAGGCAACTAGCTCTCCACACCCCACAGTTTATTAAAAATCCTGGGTACCTTGGAAGAGACAACACAATAGTGTACTTGTTACAGCTGCCTGGTATTAATGGACTGCCCCTTTTGATTTTGGAGTGGAACTTTTGGCAGAATACCAGCATCCAAAAGGGAAAATTGCTGTAAAGCTCGGCAAAAAGGGGGTGGGGAGGGAGGAGAAACAGCCCCTAGCTTTGATCAGAAAAGCTTGAAGATGAATCATGGTGATGCTCAAAGCAGATTTGCTGACGTTTTGTTGCAAAGAGGGGAGCCAGGACTGGTGCGGAGAGGGGTGGCTGGAGTGGTGATGGGGTTGGGGTGGAAGGGAGCCCCGGCAGCCAGAGGTTCAAAGGCCTCTGCAGTGAAGAGCAGAATTGGAGGATTATTCACTTTCTATATTTCCACTCCTGCAGCACACATGGGAATCTAATTGGCCAGGATGAGAAATACAGCTAGACAGCTTACAAGTGGACTTGGGAAGACAAAAATATTTGCAGCTGCAAGCCATTAAAGGCAAACCCAGCCTCACTCTTACACTTTAATTACCCTGCTGTACGCTTTCCTCTGCCTACCAGAGCTAGTGTCAGCCCAAAAATCTTTCTGATCTTAAAAGGACAAGCACAATGCCTGACTGCACCAGGGCAGCAGCACTCCAGCACAGCAGCACTCCAGAGCAGCAAGGGCTGAACATTTCACAGGGTGTCAGGCATCAGCTCTCGCCCACTGCTCTAGTGCAGACCCCAACACTGCCCCTGCAAGGCTGATGGCAGCCCTGAGTCCCGTCAAAGAGATTAGCTTGGCTTTTTGGGAGGGAGGGCATCCAGCCTTGTAGATTTGGATCTTCCCATTGACCCCGTGCTCTGCAAAGTCCACCCAAGCTCAGCCCAGCATCACCTTGCTGTGACAAGTGGCAAAAATGGCAAAAACTTGGCAGGGATCACCCCTGTCCTCCCACAGCCTCCCCAGTCCTCCCTGCTGCTGCTGTATTTCAGCTGAGGTGCTAATTTCCCAGGGTCCAAAAGCATTGTTAGGGAGATTTCCCTTTATTGGCACCTGGACCCACCCCGATGGCTGGAGGCAAAGGGTGACAGAATGACCCCATCTTCTCATCTCCACCACAACAGCCACATGTCCGGGAGCCACATGACTCTCGGCAGTGCTCTGGGCACTGCCCGAAGGGCCATGCTGCCCCTGGCCGCAGTGCAGCCACGCTGGGGTGCCGGCAGCATAGCACTGCCTGCAGGGGGATCTGAATTTGGTGAGGGGCGAAGCAATGACCATCACAGCCCAGCCTGCCCGGCCACCACTGTGCTCCCTGCTCTTTAACTGCTCATTTCCTTTTCTGCTCCTTCACCAACACCAAATATGTTATTCCAGGTGCTGGCCCCAGCCCTGTTCACTCCCCCACTTGCTTCACCCCGCTTCTCCTGAAACCCGAGGAAGTCATTTTATGCCATTTTATTTCAGTGCTCTGAGGGTTACCCTTGTGCCAGGCATTTTAGTTCTGCTATAAACACAGGAGAGGAGAGGGCCCACAACTTTGTTTAATGAGCAATTTTTTACTAACTATTTTGAAGCTTTGATGCAATCTCCTTTTCAAACCCATGAGCTTGGGGAGAGAGGGTGTTTGAGTCTGGACTCATTTTAAATTGAGCTTGAAGTTGCTCAGCAGCACTGAAGGGGCATTGCAGGACATAGGTAAGGACCCCAAAAGATATGAACCCTCGGGTGGAAGATCTGAAGTGAATGTATGTTGTTTGTACTAGTTTGAGATGTTAAACCCAGGTGCATGTATGGGACAAGGGGAAGACCTGCCTGGAAATGCTGGTGCTGGGACTAGGCACCAGGGCATAGATTGGGATTTCCCTGGTCCTGAGTCCCCACAACACCTGTGCTGTAGGGCTGAGAGAGCTGCCCTGGTCCTGTGGGAGACATTTCTGGGGAAAACAAAGTTCAGCAAGGAACTGCAGGAGCAGGGGGGCCCAGGAAGCCATTGCTGCCCTGGGACATAGCTGCTGGAGCCATTGTGAGAGGGGTGGGCAGGGTGATGCTGTGTCCCCAGCACTGCCAAGGGCTGATGGGTGCAGCACAGCAGAGCCAGGATAGAGGTACAGGGGTGCAGCACAGCAGAGCCAGGATAGAGGTACAGGGGCTCAGCACTCTCAGCAGCCCTGGCAACAGCCAGCAGGACCCAGCTTCTCTCTCTATTGCCCCAAGCCCTGTCTCCCTGGCAGGACAGGGGTGTGTGCCCGCAGAGCTCACCTGTGCCCAAGGACAGCGAGGGGACAGCCACAGCCATGAACGACAGAACAACAGCTGGGGAGGGTGAAGCGAAGGCTAAATTAGGATGCTGGGCACTGCTGGCTGCCAGCCCAGTTGCCTTGGCAGATGAAAATCAAACCCCGATGAGAAGATGATGCCTGGGGCTGGGCTAAGGGCAGAGGAGTGATGTTAGTCCTTCCACAGGGTGCAGGCTAGCGAGGACCATTCCGGACATTGTGTCCCCAGCAGGAATTTTCTGTGAACTTCTCTCACACCCTGGTGGGGTGGAGGTTCCCTGTGACACTCAGGAGAGAACTGGCTGGGGGGCACATCTTGGGGCCAGGGAGCCAAGGAGGCTGCTGCGTGCCCGGGCCAGCCCTGGGCTGCTGCCGGCTCTGTCCTGTGTGGCTGCTCCCAGCCCCTGCCGAACCCTGGGGGGCAGCACGGGGGGAGCAGGGGCTTCAGATTGGAACCACATGGAAGCACATTTGCAATGAATTAGGCTGGAAGCCAGCAGCTCTTGCTTGGCTGGGTGTGCAGCCAATCTTTGGGGATTGTCAGCTCCTCCCAGGTTTCCACAGCGGATGTTCCCTGGCCAGAGTGCAGCTGGGCTCTGCGCAGAGCCGCGGCCAAGGCAGCCCAGAAGGAGATGAGCACACGCGCAGGCAGGGACCCCCGCCCACACACGCAGCCCCGCTGGCTCCAGTGGGCCCCCACACGCTCCTGGCCTGGGCTGGGCAAAGTTTCAGGGGCTGAGGATGCTTCTCAGGGCAAGGGAGTGGTGGTGCACAGGAGGGATTATTTGGCCACTTCCCAGCCCGGCAGCCCCAGGGTAAGGGGGCAGCTGCAGTGGGCATCATGTCTCCCTGCCTGCCCTGGCTCACCAGCCCTTCAAGCTGCACCCAAAATTAAGCAGATGTGGAGGTCTGGCTCAGGCATTGGGGTAAAATCACATCTCAGGGAACCTGAGAAAAGGGCAGATCCAAAAGGCGGGGAAGGAAAGCTCCACCTGGCAGTCCTCTTGAGGGGTGAGATGGTTAAGGCACTGGTGCAGAAAGGGTTTGAGTGTGCATGTAAAAGAATGACACTAACAACTCATGTGACAACCTGCCAGGAAAACTTTTCAGATCATAATTCGCATAGTGTTTGTATCATGTTCCCTTCCTGTTTAAAAAGGCAATATGGAAACCGTGCAAGGGGTTATTTGCTGGTCAGGCTGATCTGCTGGTTATGCTCCCTGTCACGTGTGTCCCTTTAGGAAGTGATGCCACCACGACAGACATAATTTCTAAAAATAACACCATCCCACACATTAGTCTCTAGGACCATTTGTTCTAATTATTCATTCCCAACTAAAGAATAATGTCTAATCATTAGCACTGGGTGTATACTAAGCCCCTGGCAGAGCAAGAAGTTAGGCTACCCTCCCACCTGAGCATCTTCCTTGGTGGCATGTCCTACTGATGGCAGAGGGCAGAGAGGGGTCAGCCTTTCTGTGCCCAATCCAGCTGTTTCAGCCCTCACAAACCAGTCAGGAGCATTCCACTGACCCTGCTCCACCTCTAAAGGACAAATAGAGAGTCCTTGTGCAGCCACAGAGCCACATCACGGTGCTCAGCTGGGTGTGTGTGGGCCTCAGCAGCAGTGTGGCTCTCTGATAAGGCCATGTCTGTCTCTTGTCTCGTGGGTGAGGGTATTTATGAAATGACAGGCGGCAGTGTTAATCTCTAGTTGGCGAGGGAGCACGATGGCAGCGTGGCAGCTGGGCACAGCCAGCAAAAGCCTTTTGCTGCAGTTGGGGCAGGGAGGTGCTCAAGGAGGTTCTGGAGATCAGCCCATCTGCCAGTTGCTTTCACCTCCTGCACTTTGCACAGCCCCTGCTCCCTGACACCCATGTTGCTTGTGCCCAGCTCCCGGTTCAGTGGGGCTGGGGCAGGAGCTGCCCATGTGTGGGCATCCCTGCGGGGTTAGCTGACCTGCAAGCCCCCCATGTGCTCCTGGGACAACAGCAGCCAAAACACTCCCCTTTGGATTTTTTTATCACCCGCATAACACTGGTGAAGGAAGGGAGGCCACCGCCAGGGAACATCTGGGCTCCATTGCTCATTGTCTGGCAATTAATGTCAGCACTGAAGACAGAAGGGACGTCAGATATTAAATAAACACGACCGCACTCTGCAGACCGAGCCAGTCCCCTGGGGAAGGCGCACATGCACCCGCACCCACACGCTCCCCCGGCACGGCCCCAGCCAGGGCCGGCGCACAGGCAGCTCACCACACACACGTGTGAGCACAGCCACACGCTCGCCCGCTCCCACACAGCTCCGGTTTCATGTCAGCGAAGGCAGAGCAGGGTAAAAAATAGTCCTCCTTTTCCTTTTTGGTTTTCCAGCAGGCAGATTATCTGCAAGTGCAGAAACCTCCAAAAACTCTATCCTGTGAAACAGGGGGATGTGTGGAAGCGGGTCAGAGCCCCCCAGGTTTTGGGCTGGCTGGTATTCCCCATCCAAATTGGCTGCTTGGGGTCCTACCCCTGGCCTGGACACAGGCCTCTGGCAAGGAGCAGCTGCATGCCAGTCCCCGTGGGTGTGAACGAATATTCCACATGTGGGGCTGTGGGGGCTGTCTCCTACCTTTGCTGGAGCACCCAGCCCCTCCTGCTGCCCCCAAAATCCTGGCACAGCCCAGTATCCCACAGGTCTGTATGCATCCTGTTGGTCCAGCGAGCAGGAATGGACAGTCCCACCCCCACTTCAACCCGAGCTGTGAAAGCCTGCGTTTCTCCCGCTCCAACTTCTATGGGCACCCCAAGACTTTTCTCCTTCCCTTCCTCTGCCTGTGCTCTGATGAAGGGCAAACATGGGAGCAGCCTGACCCCCAGAGAGCAGGGAGGCTGCCCGGCCACTGCACAGTGACAGACATGTGCTGCAGGGCTGCTCCGGTGACTGCCAACTTAGGGGCTGGGAGAGCCCATGCACAGTTAATTCACAGCTGGTGCCAGGCACAGGATGCACAGTTGGACCACTGGTCCAGTCCCAGCTCACAGGGCTGGGTCTGGAGCAGGACTTTGGTGCAGCATTATCCTGGGGGCAGGCTGTGGCACTAAGCTGCTTTGATGTGTATTTTAGAGTCACTACAGCTCCCAGATAAGGCACAGACCAGCACATGGCATACGGGTGTGCAGGACTCTCCTGACCTCTGTCCACTGCTTCTGCTTTTGCTGCATTGCTGGAGCCAAGTTTCCTCCATCCTATGGCATCTTCCATTGAACAGGACACATTTCAGCAAGACACATTTACCCTGCACAGGTGCAGGGGGAAAAGCAACCCCACCAGGCTGGTAGGTGCCCAGGCTCAGCCAGGGTGGTCTCCCATCCCTCATGACATTAAACTTGTGGGTCCTGTAAAGGGCAGCAAGGAAAAGGATGGTCAGTGAAACATGTCCTGTCACACTGGAGCACGGCACCAGCCAAGGGCAGCACACAGGGCGTCCTGCCCCTGCGTGCGGTGGGGACTCATTAGCTCAGGGCTGACTGTGCCTACTTTATTCTCTGGCAGCTTTTGTTCCCTTACAGAAATGTAGTCTCTCTCTCCCCCGCCCTTAGCCCCTTTTAATATTAAGGTCAATAGGTTGACGATTAAGCAGGAAAAGGGCATGAAGAATCAACCAAATTAAATCTTGTGTGCAAACAGGTGGGTGTGAAATTTCAATCAATGGCTGGTGTTAGCAGGGACCCCTGGGATCACGATTTCCCAGGGGAAGACTGGGAAGCCCCAGAGGGATTTGGGTACAAAAACTCCAGACATGGGAGAATAGAAAAAAGTCTTCTCAAAAACCAATATTGACAAGGTCCCTGTGTTTGCACCCCGGCTTTCCCCGGCAGCACAAAGGGAGATTATTATCCCGGGTCCACTGGGGAGGGGATGACGGGAGCTCAAAGGTGAGCCAGGCCCCCACCCCCCGGCTCCCCTGGCCCCAGTTCCTCTACTTAATCCCCCTCTCGCCCAGGCTTTGAAGTCTCCAGAGGTCGAATATGGGATGTAAATCACGTTAGACGCAGTGTGTGATCACAACGCCGCTGCCAGACAATGCCGTGCCTCCCCCGGTGCCCGGGCATCCTGCCGAGCCGCGGCCGGCGCTGGGCTATAAACATCCCCAACATCCCCGAGTTGCGGGCGACAGCGGGGACCGAGGGTGAGCTGCGGCCGGGGACACCCATTCCGGACGGGACAGAGCCTTGCGCTGCGCCGCGGGGCCGGGAGCCGCAATGGGCCCTGGCGCCCAGCGGCCTCGGGGCTGCCGAGAGCGAAAGGCTCGTCCCTGGGATTAATTAGCGAAGGCTGCGGCTGCCGAGCAATGTAAAACACGAGCCGTTCGCTGGGCGTTGGTTCCCGGGGCTGTCCCGCAGCGCTGCACATCTTGAAAGCATTAGCATCACGTAAGGGGAGCCTGCACAGAAGGACCTGGGGTTTATTGGGCTGTAAACTGCGTTGTTCCCGTTACAGTAACGACGTTGCTGGTGAAGAAATGTGCCTTTAGCACATGAGGCTCGGGAACCAGGTGTGCCGGAAGGAAACAGAGCAGGATTTGGAGGCTCTGCTGTCACCAGTGGGATAATAGAGAAACAAAGCAGACGTGGGAGGAAGCCAGGGGAGGCACCAAGGATATGCTACCCCTGCCCCCAGGGCTGCTGTGCTTTTCAGCCCTTTGCATTTATTTGCCCCCGACTGACCGGTGCTTGGCTCCCCTGCTGCCTGCCATGGGGTTGCCCACCCTGCCCTCTCCCTGCGAAGTTCAGACCCGGGTGCAAGGGGTGCCGGGGAGACGGCAAGTGACTGCTGGCTCCTTGGTTCTGTTTTGATGGACTTCGCTCTGCCTTGCTCGAGCACTTCCTCTGCCTCCTATGGCACCTGGGAAGATGTGACACATGGGGGTTGCTGCCCAGAGTAGAACAAGGGCGCTGTTGCCCAAAGGAGCCCTGAGCACCAAGAGCTTCCTTCTCCTGTGGAAAAATCACCCATGTTTAATTTTCCCTTAGCCAAGAAAGCAGACTCCAAAAAAAAAGTGATAGTGGACCCAAACAATTAACACATTTCCTTTTTTCCAAGTATCAAAAAATGCATCCATGCTCTGCAGGTAGCAGGTTGGCTGGTTTAAGTCTTTTTTCACTTGTTCATGCCCAAACCAGGATTTGATTTTTCAAGACCAGCACCAGAGCTTACCAGCCATCACCACCTGGCTGCACAGATCTGGATGAACTGCATTATTGGCACGTTTCCACTAGTCTGACTCCAAATGCCCCTGTTTTCTCCCTAGAGCTTCCACCTGTCTTGGTGGCCCTGGCAGACCTTCCCAAGCAGGTGCCTGCTGGGAAACACAGAACCTGTCATTCTCCCCACCCGGTGACAAGTGACAGAGAGGATGATGGTTGATGCCAGGGACCTGAACACCACGGCATCAAACCTCTGCACATACCCACTAACAAGAGCCAGGCACAGCTACCAACCCAGCTCACCCTCCCACCCCCCAGGCTCCCCTCTGCTGCTCCATCCCTGCTCACTGCTGCAGTGCCCAAGCACAGGACCCTGGCAGTCAAAAACTATCTGCTTTCAAAGCCTTTTTTCTTTCTTCTTAATTGGGAGACCAGATGATTTTTTTTTTTTAAACAAAAATATGTTGTTATTGTGGAAAATATCTGCTCTCCACAGAAAATGCCTTGCATTCACTCTACACATTGTGGACCATACCAGGAAATATCTGATGTGCTTCCAAAACCGCTGGGGCATTTCTTTTCTTATTAGAGTGGAAATTTTCTTCAGGAAACAAGTTTTACCTAGTTTGCACTGACATTTGCTGCAGCAGAAAGCAAGCAGCCCTGTCCCCATGTCACCCCTTCATCTCCAGGGCGTGGCATCATAAGGGCATCCTGGCATGACCAAAACCTGCAGCACAAACCCTGGCACTGATTCAAGATTTTCCCCAAGTCCTATAAGTCACCAGCCCTCAGCACCCACCCAGGCTGGCCCAAGGGGGAACCACAGTTTCCTGGGGCAAGATGATATCTGTGTAAGAAACACTGAGGAAAGCACATTATTTTACTGGTTTCTGGCTTTCAATTAGTGTTGATGCTGTACAGCCATACTGGCTAATGTTAAATAGATGTTTATCGAGCAAAGTCAAATTGAAACACTGCCATTTCAGTTTAGTATTTTCTATGATTTTTCTACAGAAAAGAAAAAAAAAAGAGAAAAAATGTGTACTTCTTCGTTCACATCTTTCAAATTCATCTGTGATTAATGTAGTGTTAGGATGGTGCTTACAACAACTCCACCCATTGGTTTTCCTGCTGTGTCCATAGCACAAGGTGGGATGCACCTGAGGACCACTGTTATGGTCCCTCCACAACAGCTCTGGCTGGGTCTGAGTCTGACTCTGTCTGCAGCATTTCCAGCTGGGGACTACTCCTTCGCTCTGTTTCCCCCAACAAAGCTTCTGGACACAGCAAAGAGAATTGCCTGTGCCTCCTCACCTGAAACCTGCCTTACCAACTGCTCCCCACCAAGTGTTTTTAGCTTCAACCACAGTAGTTCCCCTTGCACTCTGGAGAGGCCAGGGGCTCCTTAGGCAAGGGCTGTCTTCTCCAGAGACCAACCCAGGAAGCTGCTGAGGTACTGTGTGACACAGCCAGGCGGGACACAACCATATTCTCTATTCCTTTCTTTTTTTCAAACAGATTTCTGAGAAAACATCTGCTGTGCCCCAAGCCCGCACCGGATCTGAAGATCAAAATAAAGGACTTTTGTCTTTTTATTAAGCATTTTAGCAAACGTGACTATTACATTCATATTATATTTCCCTGTTTTGTACAAACACGTTTAAGTCAGCACTAAGAGGATTACGTTTATGGCACACCAATCTCTGCTCAAATGGGTTGACTAAAGAAACTCTTGTTAAACAGTATTTTCTCTAATGCCTGTTGCTTTTCTTCCTTGCTTTAGTGCTCAGACGTCTATCCAGGCTCCCTAAATCCACCCTCCCCATAAGCTTTCAGATCAAGACTCTTCCCCCCTCTGCCCCCCTCCACACTCTTTAATACAGCTGAAGATGAACATTAGTGCTTGGTTCAACTGCACTGGAAAGGGAAAGGGCAGATTCATCAAAATCTTTATACCTCCATAGAAAAATGTAGCCTTTTGCCTTTCCTCGAGTGAATGTCTTTTCTAGAGGGTATTCATTAGGGGTTTGGTCTGTTTTTGCAGACAGCTCCACAGATGTTGACATTTTTTTTCTTCACTGGGTTAAGACGCCTTCTATAGGCTTTCAGTCTTCATTTGTTACTTCTTTATTATCCAAGAGGGGTTTTCTTTTTTTTTTTCCCCTTCTTTTTTTTTTTTTTTTCTTTCTTCCCGAGGAGTTGACTCAGTTCTCTGAAGAGAGCAGTGGTAGTCAGGCTCATTATTATCTCGGGCCCTTTTTCATCGCCCCGGCAGGCCGGCCGGGGCCGCGGGACCATTGTGGCAGAGCAGCAGGTAGCTGTGGCACGGCGGGGTCAGCACTCCGGCCGGCACAGCGCCTTTGTGTGCCCGCCTCGTGCTGCTGGCTCCGTTTGTCCGGCGGTGGGAAAGGTCAGGAGCATGCTGCTGCTCTGTACCTGAGGTTTTGTCTCCGGCCGCTGCTGAGAACTTATGTAAATAATTCATTGGAAAGCAATCGCCGGATCCGGGGGTTGGAACAGAGGGAAGGGGTGGAGATGTGCTGGCAGGGTGGTACCAGATGTACCTGGTCCATCAAATGGGCTTACCAGAGTCTTGGCCAGAGCTGCTGTGTACTTAAAAAGCCATGGGCTTGCCATGTTCCATAAGGCTTCATATCATCACTTCTATACACCAAGATAACTGGTTTCCCACTGCAAACTTTCCCAAGAGAGACATTTGGCTCAGTATGGAGGCTTAAAGCATGAGGCAGGCAGCAACCTGCACTGAAATCCCCATCTCTGAGACCCAATGCACCGCAGTTTGCCCAGGACCCATTACCCTTGCCTGCAGACATACACCGTCCAAATACTCGTCTCAGTGCCAGGACCTCTACCTCAGCTCCCACAGAAAATTTACTGTGTATCTTGAGATTTTTCCACAAAAAAGATTGGCGGTGCAGACATGGGGACGGGCAAAGGCATCATAATTCAAGTGGTGCTTCAGGACCTGCTGCAACAGAACGTTGAGGTAAGGACTCCAACAAATCCTCAGCAGAGCTCATTGTCACCCTCTCAATGTGGGCCATGTATTATCTCAGGGAAAACTAAAGCACTCCTGCTCCTCCTGGGAGCCCTCCCAGCCCATTCCCACACTGTCTGGAGCCACCAGCCCTGTGGAGAGCATAGAGCTCCC
Organism: Erpornis zantholeuca; assembly: GCA_013400515.1. NCBI lineage: Eukaryota > Metazoa > Chordata > Aves > Passeriformes > Timaliidae > Erpornis > Erpornis zantholeuca. The sequence goes on from VZTN01030957.1 coordinate 141,787, forward strand.
CAGCCATGCTGCCAGCATGAGCCAGTACTGGGGACAGGGCAGAGGTGACATGGTGGTATCTTTATCCCACCATGCAGGAGAGCTCGAATGTCCTGCTGGCAGGAATTTGTTTGCAAATTTTCCCCATTGAAAGGAGTGAAGGAACTGATATGACTGCTTGATTATGGCAGGGGCAGGCAAGGCAGAGGGAAGGGGCAGCTCCTGGGGAGCTGTGCTCCCAGTTCTTAACCTCTCCTTCACAGATGGATGATTTAGTACCTTAGTGGGTGTGTTGGCTCCAGCCATGGGGCAGGGGCTGGGCATTAGGGATGATGTGGTCCCAATTATCAGACACTGTCTGAAAGACACTGCCTGTGGTTGGGAAGGAAGGTGCCTGGCCAGCAAGCAGGGCTCCCTCCTGCCCTTCAGAGCTGCAGGACTGTACCAATGCTGGGTGCCCATGCTGGGTGTCCAAGCACTTCCCAGCTGCCCTTGCCCAGCCAAAAGTGGAGCAGGAGGGGAGCAGCTCCCCCCTGCCCACTGAAGCCCCATGCCCAGCGTAGGACACTGAGCTTAACTGGAGTCCACATGACAATATTGATGGGGAAGCCAAAATCCATCACAGTCAGCCCCCATCAGTATGCTAAAAGCTCTTGCCATTCTCTCTTTTTATCACAGCTTTAGCAGGAGAGCTCCCATTATCTTTACACATCATCCCTGGGGAAATAGTGCTGATAGATGAGTGAGATCAGGCAGGTGGATTTTCTTTTCATCACATGCTCTGGAAAAGCCTTCCAGTGCTAAAAGCAAGAGGAGACTGAGCCAGCTCTTGCAGACTGCTAATGATTCACCTGGAGGGCCGTGGCTGGATTTCAGGCCCCTTGCTCTGCACTGGTGCCTGGGCACTGCCTGGCCCAGCAGGCAGGGCAGGATCTGGCCTAGAACAGCACTAACTTAGGAGGACTTTCCTTTGGGCTGGTCCCCCATTTTCGCCTGAAGGGAGACTGCTCCTCTCCCAGCACAGCGTTTCACCCCAGCAAATTCCCAGCACAAACACGGGCTGAAAATAGCTTTTCTATAACAGTGGAGTGATGGCATCTCTGGCTGTGCCTGCCCTTTCTCCCTCTGCTGTGTCTGTGCTGACCATTGCTCCCTCTGAGCACACCAAGCTCAATGCTGCTCACACTGACTGGCATCAAGGATACGAAGGAGCCCTGGGCACAGGATCCACAGCAGCTTCTGCATGGACATTACAAGTGCTGAGGTTTATAACCCAGAAAATCTGAGCTCTGAAGGGCTCTATCTGGTGGGGCGGGAGGCGTGTCGCCCTGCCCAGAACCACTTTTATGCCATTGTGCCTTTTCAGCATTGCATTAAGGCAGCCAAAGAAGGGGGATTTTTAATGGTTCCAGGGGAACAAAGCGGAAACATTCGACCCAACTTCATTACAGAATCATCTGAAACGCTTGAGGAACGTTTCCCACTAATTAGCATAAATAGCCGAAAAAAATCTTACCCTCCCAAAGCAGGTTCCAGCTGCCTCTCTGTGTTTTCTCACCTCCACTTCCAATAGCCTGACCCTGCCCCCACACAAAGGGGAGACCCCATCTCCGCTCTCCCCACACTCAGGAGCTCTAAGGAAATACAAACAGGCAGCAGATTAACAGCACTTGTTTGCACCTTAAACAAACAGGAACTTCCACTCCTCCGGGCTTTCTCACTGCCCAAGGGAGGATGCACCAGCTTGTTTTTCTTGCCCTTGCTCTCATGCCCTGCCCAAACCCTGGATAAAAGCCTGGACAGCCCAAGGCATGAGGCAGGCAGGATGAGAATCCAGGGGTGCCAGCCCCCCATCTGCTCGAGCCCTATCCCTTGTGCTGCGTGTCCTCTTGCTGCCCCATCTACCCCAGCTGATGGAGGGGGGGAAGTCGGGCACCTCCTGCAGTAGGGTTGTGAGATGCCAGGGGCAAAGCAGGTGAAGGAATGTCCCAGTTCAGCTCTTGTCCCCTGTGTCTCGCAGGGGACCTCGCAGGAAGCAGCCTGACATGGTTGGATGGGTACTGTGAGTGGGTGTGGAGAGGGATGCTGAAGGTTGGAGAGGGAGAGACAAACCATCCAGAGGACACACAGAGGAGGGGTGCTGGTATTCAAAACCATCACCAGCATTGAGGGGGCACAACAGCACACCGAGCAGACTGCCAGCCCACAAGCCATCTCTGCTGACTGCAGTAGGGGATGGAGGAGTGCTGCACATGTGCAGCTAGACCTGGGACTGCTCCCAGCGGCTGCCTCCTCTGCCAGGGGCTGCTCCAGCTCGGCTCCTCAACCTGTAGGTCCTGTGTCACCCATCCCACCTCTCCAGTGTCATTGCCAACATCTCCCTATTCCTACAGGACCAGGTGCCAAACCAGCCCCTTCTTGCTCTGCCCACAGCACCCAGATCAATCAGCTCCCAGCTCCCTATGCCTCTCAAACCACACCAGCAGCTGCTGAGACACTGCTCCCAGCACAGCTTTGCACACGTCTGGGACCAGCACATGAGGCAGGCACGCAGAGAGGAAACTGTGGCAGCGTGGCCACGAGCTGGGACAGGTTCCCATCACAAGCCAGCAGTGAGACTTGCCCACCAGAGGCCCAGGCTTGCTCCTTGCCCGGGTTATTGTGCAAACCCCCTCATGCAGGTGTTCATTGCCCCCTTTCCCATGAGCCACAAAAAAGAGCTTTGCTTGCTAGCCCCCTTCCTGCCCCTGGGGTGCCCCAGGGACAGGAAAGGAAACTGAGGCAGGTGGCAGGGACAGGCCACCACGCCCGCAGAATGGGTGGCTCCCAGCAGGGCTGACATGCAGAGGGTTACAGGTCAGTGCTGCAGCATGAGTGACAGTGCTGTGGGAACCACTTCTCACCTGCACAAGGCAGGAAGAGAGCCAGCAGCAGCTGCAGGACTCCCAGGCCATGCTGGAGACCCCAGGTCCCAGCACCACGCAAGGACATACATGTATGGTGTCTTGTCTCTGAGTCCAGCAGCTGGTCACCTGAGGCTGTGAGGCCTTCAGGCAGTCACAGCAGCTGGGAAGAGGTGTAGAGTGTCACAAACAGCCTGGAGACGCCACATGGGGATGCTCAACTTTTTTTTTTCCAAAGCAAGAACCAGGGGCATCCTGTGCAAGGAGCAGCAAGCAGAGGAAGAGCAAACGGAGGTGATGTCTCACTTCTCACCACATGGTGCCATGAATGCTAAAATCTTACCTGAGTTCAGAGAAATTCACAGACTAAAACCCGCCCAACACTAGCCAGTGCAGTGGCATGCTGCAAAGGGATGCCTAGGCTGCCCACAGCAGAGTGGAGAGGGTGCTGGGGACTGTGTGCTCCTCAGCACCGGCCCCAGCCACGCACCTTCATTGCAGTGAGCTGGAGCCCTGGAGCAGCAAACACTGATCTCCCTGGTGCAGATCCCCCATGCTCTGCCCCATCTCCATGGGCTCTCTGTCTGCTCTTGCTCAGCAAGCAGGAAGCCCCAGTGTGCTGCCCCACAGGCTGCTCAGGCACATCACCCCCAAAACACCCTGCATCTCTCTCAGCTCCTTCCCTCCTGGAGTACACTGGAGCCAACAGGGGCAAATGGGAACAGCTGCTAATTCCTTCCAGCCCAGCCCAGCCGTAACCCTTCAAGGACTGGCCCTAATGTGGTGCAGGGAGCCTGTGAGCCAGCTGCACCAGCCTGGCCCCGGGAACATGCACGCTGTAGTTTCATTGCAAATTACAAATTGATCATAGCAGGAAATTCCCGCGCTGAGAACACCCTCGGCTGTTATTATTTTACAGCACTCTGAGGCACTTAGAGGTGTTCTGGGTACTTAGAAAGAGGTGGCCCTTTTGGGGTATTACGGGGCAAATTAGTTTTAAAAGCAGCTGTAGGAATGTTGGCCATTTGGCTTCCAGAGCCGGATGGGCACAGGTGGAGGCTGCGGGGCTTTGTGCTGCTGTCGGATACAGCACCGCCCTGCAAAGAGGGAACCAGCACACTCCGGAGCGAACACCTCGCACCTGACCCCAGCTTTATTAATAACCAGTAATTAATATGAGAGCGGACGTGCCTTGTGTCTCTGAAGACCTTTTAAGATGTGATTATGTTGTGCTAATCTCACCCTGAAGTACTTCCCTGTTTAGACTGTGCTGGGCCATTAAATATCTGAAAAGCCAGCAGAGACCCCCCCTCATCACCTCGGGAAGTGCTCGGGGTCTGTTCCCCAGCAGCCAGGCCCCACTTTCAAACCCTCTAAATCAAGTATTAAGCCGAGTCCATCTGGATTGCCAGAAAAAACACTCCCTCCCCCTCATCTGTATCTCATTACCTGCTGTGCCAGCCCTGGCTCCGGAGCTGCTCGCTCCATCCCGCCCAGATGTGCTGCCCCACGCTCGCCTCCCATATTTCACAGCCGTCAGCAGCACTTCAAGGAGTAGCTGAAGGGCCTGTAACACTGCACAGGTTCTTAGCAAGGATGTATACCCAGGTCCCCAATGCATAGCTGCAGGCACACACTCTAGCACAAAGCCCCTTTCCCCCTCCCCTGCTCTTGCACCAGGCAGGGGAACAGTCATGCTCAGGGCACACTGGCCAGGAGGTTTCTGAGTTGCTTTGTCACTTTTCCTTTCGAAACACATGTCCAGATTATTGCTTTTCAGGGACTTTTTCACTGGGACACCTCCAAGTCAGGCAGCCTTTATGCCACAAAATTGGGGAAGGCCACCCAAAGGCAGGACAAGATGGAGCAGGTACCAGCCTGCCATGGCAAGGGGTTGACACAGACACCTGCAAGCCCATAGAAAATGTGATCAAGTTTGGGAGCAGCTTACCTTGCACAGGGCAAAATCAACGCTGAACCTAGAAAAAAAGGTACCCAAAGACCCAAATCAAGGAAGAACCCCTGTGTCCATCTACTCAAATTCTCCAGGAATAAAGCTTCCCAGGGAAGGTTTCAACACTTTCTGTGATGGCAGAAGCCGCAGAGGAATGGCCACTTTTGTTGACGTTTGGCACTTCCCTGGGCCTGGCAGGAGCCCAGGACTGCAGAGGTGAAGGCTCACATCAACCCTTCCTCCCAAGCTTCCCAAGAGACCTGTTCCCATCCTGCAGCCAGGGCTCAGCATCAGGTGAGGTTATAGTAAAGAATCACTTCCAGAGGGGCTGGGCAGGCAGCACTACAAAGAGGTTTTGGGGGACATGAGATTTAAGAGTGGGAAGAAAAGCTCATCTATTGTCTCACAGTGCCACTGCCTGCTGAGGGTCAGCCCTGGTCCTACACCAGCACTGACTGGGGACCCCATACTCCAGCAAGCAACAGGAATCCCCCACAGCAGGTCACGGCAAGAAAAGCTCCAGGATGAAAACAGTCTTCTCACCAGCCCATCAGACATGCAGGAGAGGCTTTAATATCAGGGAAGAGGAAGGGGAGAGGAAAGAAAATATCGCGGGGCAGGAAGCCTTGCAATATCTTTCCCCAAGGACTGCAAGCACCTTCCAGGGATGGGAGGAGATGCGGTAGGGGCTCCTGACCCTACGAGCAAAGAGCGGCCGTGTCCAGCGGGTGCGGGGGCTCCGGCGTTTCGGTGGCCGCGGTCAGGCGGTGGCAGCCACTGCCTGTGTCGCGATGCCATCTAGTGTCCCTTGGCAGAAGGGCCGTCAGGCAGGGACACCGCGTATAAGCTTGCAGGCTCCCAGCATCGCCAGGAGTCAGCCGAAAGGCATCCTAAAACAGCCTGGCTGCTGGGATCCCTACACTGGGATCCGCCTGGGTGCCGGGACCCCACCCCAGATGACAGCGCACCCTGCGGCCAGCACGGCTGCAGACCCCAAAGGAGGACAACTGGCACAGCCCAGGTCATACAGGGGCAGCAAAGCTCAAGGTGGAACCAGGGCTGGCTTGGGGGTCCCTGGGGCAGCCAGGGACCGAAGGCTCAGCAGCCTTACAGGTGGCCCCGGGTGGTGGTGGGTGTCCTGGTGTAGGAGGAGAGCGATCACCACCCCCAGCAGTGTGCAGGCTACTTGCAGTGCCACTGCGGCCAGCCCCAGGGCCAGGGACACCCGGCAATGCCATGGGCTGGTCCACAGGGACAAGCCCCAGGCACGATGACCACTGGGGACCAGGGGTGGGGAGGCTGGACAGGGCCTCGTGCAGTCTGATGGTGTGGGGACAGGAGGCGTTGGGAGTAGGACGGTGCCTGCCAGGACAGGAGTGTACTGGGGCACACTGGGGGTGGGCTGGGCACTAGCTGTGGACAAGTCATGCATGGTAGAATGGCCCCATTCCCTGTCTGGTGCAGGAGCATGGTATGATGGTGAATATGAGGCCAGCGGGACTGTGCCCAGAGCCACAGTCCTGGGGAATGGCCAGAGTGCCACGGAGGAAGCTGAGACAAGGGGGGATATGGGTGTGCCCTGTGGGATGGTGGCTGGCCTCTCCCTGGGCACTGAAAGAGCAGAAGGCTCTTGTCTGGTGGTGGCTGCCAATGAGCTTGTTGGCACCGGTGTGGTGGCAGAAGCTGGAGTGCGTGGCACAAGTTCTGGGTGGGTGGCCCCAGAAGTCTGTAGCCTTACGATGGCTGAAGTTGAAACAGCTGATGATGGGGTGGTGATGGAAACCTTGGACATCTCAGTTGATGATGCTGGTGTGGCAGTGGAGGCTTTTGGCAGCATGGTTTGTGATGAGGTGGTGATGGAAGCCTCTGGCAGCACGGTTGGTGATGGGCTGGTGATGGAAGCCTCTGGCAGCACAGTCAGTGATGGAATGGTGATGGAGGTCTTGGGCTTGTTGGTTGTTGATGGGCTGGTGATGAGGACCTTCTGCAGCACAGCTGGTGGTGAGGTGGTGACAAAGGCCTTAGATGGCTTGCTTGCGGACAGAGTGGTGAAGGCAGCCTCCCTTGGCATGCTTGGCAACATGGCAGAGGTGACCACAGGTGAAAGAGTGGCTGGCAGTGTCCTGATGGGAAAGGCTGCCAATGACAGCATGGTTGGTGCTGTTGGGGACACAGCTCCACGTGACAGCAGCGTTGACATCCTTTGTGACGGTGTGGAGTTAAATGGCAGAGTACCTGGGCAAGTCAGATCTTCGTCCCTCAGCAATGTTACTGCTTGCTCTGCCAGGTGGGGTGGGCTCTTGCAGGAGACTTGGGTGGACAATTTGACCTTCTCCCCATTGGCCAAGATCCAGAGGTGCAGGTAGCAGAGGTTGCAGTCACATCTCCATGGGTTACCACTCAGATACAGTGAGCTGAGCTTCTTCAGGGGGTCTAGGAGCCCTTGGGGAACACTCTCCAGCTGGTTCCTTCGAAGGTTGAGGGTTTTCAGATTTGGGAGAGAAGCAAAGACCCCTTCATCCAGAGCAGAGAGCTGATTTGTGTCCATCTGGAGATCCAAGAGCTTGCTGAGCCCAGTGAAGACTCCTCTTGGCAGGGCTGTTAGCTGGTTGTGGGACAAGATGAGTTTGCCAAGGGATGTGAGGTTGACAAAGATGCCATCTGGAAGTGTGGGCAAACTGTTCCTACTCAGATCCAGCTCCCGCAAGTGTGGCATGGTGTCAAAAAGGCAGCAGGGGAGCTCCATAATTTGGTTTGAACCCAGAGTCAGCAACTTCAGTTTGTTTAAACCAAAAAAGCCCTGAAGCGGGAGAACCCTGATGAGGTTGTTGTCCAAGAGGAGTTTCTCCAGGTGAGGCAGGCTCCTCAGAAGCATAGGTGGCAGTGCCCTGAGCCTGTTCCTCTGGAGGCTGAGCTCCAGCAGCTCCAGCTGACTGTCCAGCAGTCCCTCTGGGAGGTCCTGCAACTCATTCTCATACAGCCGGAGGACTTGCAGCTGGGTGAGTTTGCTAAAGGCATTCACAGGAAGAGTTGTGATCTTGTTTCTAGACAGGTCCAAAAAAGTTAGATTGACAAGAGAATCAAAAATGCCTTCTGGAAGAGAAGAGATTGCATTGATGTGCAGGGAGAGCTCTCTCAAACTTTCCAGCCCATCAAACAGGCCTTTGGGGATGGATCTGAGCTGGCTGTCTCTCAGCTCCAGCCTCTGTAAACTTGGGAGGTTTTGGAAAGTCCCCCCAGACAGTTCTTCTAAGGAGGCACCAGAGATGTCCAAGTCCCTCAGCTTGTCCAAATTATCAAAGGCTCCAGGTTCAACAGCCTTGATCTTGTTGCCAATGAATAAAATCTTGATCAGGTTAGGCATGTAGCTGAAGGCACCTTTCCTTATAGCAGTGATGCTGGTCTGCACAAAGATCATCTCAGAAACAAAGGGTTTTGCAATCTTTGGGATCTCTTTGACATCATTTTTTGTCCCTCTGTAGACCTCCTGGTAGTCTTTGGGAATTTCATATGGATCTTCACCCAGGATTTGATCTTGGCATTTATGCGGATTGAAGGAGAGGAAGAAAAGGAAAAGGAAATGCCAGTACATTGTCCTGAAAAAAAAGGTTTCCAAAATCAGTTATGAAGACCAAGAAATCTCTGTCCACAGCTCATGAACTGGGGTATCACACTGTTGTTCAGCTCTCAGGAGTCTTCTATTCACATATCATGACTTATTTCATCAGAAAGAGACTGGACAAGCAAAGATACAGTGCATTTACACAAGTTCACTGCTGCTGGTACAAGCGGGGAGAGGGTAAGCAAGCCAGCTCATGGCTTGCACTGGGAGATGCTCTAGGAGGGACAAGAGCTGGACAGTCTGTTCTCTGACCCTCCCTCTCACATGTTTGAACTGTAGGTTCAGTCTGCCTGGGTGAAGAAGGCAAAGTGTTGCTGCCCATTAGTGCTGCCCCAGTGGGTCCAGTTAGTCAGCAGGGCAACAGCCCATTCATGCAACAACAGAAGCAGTCAGCCCTGCATTTGCTAATGAGGGATCAGCAAGGCTCCCAGGAGCCAGCCAAGATCAGAGGACCCTGTGTCCTCAGAATTTCCACACTGTGCTGGGTAGACTTGTTATTTCACTGCTGCTTTTTTCAGTTCAGGGGGCTGATTTAAAACATAGCTTCTAAGCATCTCTTTTTCAGGATTCTTGCTGATTGCACTGTATTTTGGCCATGGTTATGCAGCTCTGTCAGACAGAAATAGTTAACCTGTGAACAGCAGCCAAGCTTTAGAGCAAGGCTCATTAAAACCTTGGAATGACTGCAGATGAACTCTTTAATACCTAACATCTGGGGCTCTGACCTTGCAGGTAGGAAGTGAAGTCACTGATGCACACCTACTAGTAGAGCCCACTACTTCCACAGAAGCATTTAGAAACAGTCAGCTAATACATTAACTGGGGTTTAACTGCCATGAGCACCTCACTGGAACCATATTTCCAACATCTGATAGCCTTGGGTGGGAGCAGGGAAAAGATGTATGGGTTTCTTCTTGGGTGTCCATCAAAGCTGACAATGCAAAAAAAATCTTATTCTGGGAGGGTAAATTTGCTATGAAAAGTTTTTTGTTTTCTTTTTTTAAATGTTGAGATGTCAGCAAATACAGGACACTAAAAGCCACTGGGTTTGAAGAGAAATGGATGGGAGGTGACATCAGTTGTGCAGGCTGCCCTCTGGGGCTCCCAGGACAGAAAGCATTGCTGATCCCTGCCTATCTTCTCCCCGGGGAGACTCAGGTGGAGGAGCCGGGGCTGGGGCTGTGGTTATAGAAATGCCTGCTTCATTTCTGCTGCAGGGGCAGTGCAATCGGTGAAATGTGCAGGTGGAAATGTCTGGGTGTGTGGGGATGAAAATAGACCGTTTTGAACCACAAAGCCCTCTTAAAAACCTCACTGTGGTCCCTTGCTTGTCCCCCACTCTAGCCAGGCAGAGTCATGGAGGGATGGTCCCAGCTCATGGCACTGCAGCCTCTCTTGCTCCTTGCTGCAAGGAAACGACCAACAGCCCTCCACACCGCCCCTCACAGAACACTTTAAAGAGCAAAAGAAAGCATTTTGCATCACTTACTTGGCTGAGCACCTGCAAACGAGTTCAGCCACCGGAGCCAGCCGTGCCATGTGAGGAGTCAGGACGCCAGACAGGGGTCTCATCACCTGGTCAGCTCTCTATCCACGTCCCAGGCGCAGGGCTCGGTTTCACGTGAGGTCGGGACACAGGTCTGTGTGGGTAGATAAGGGACGGCCGGGGAGCCGGCAGGACAGAGGAGCTCTGCCCCCAGTGCAGGAGGCCACGGCAGAAACCCCCTCGGAGGGGACGCAGTCACGTACTCTCCAGGCGTTATCTGCTGGCACCACTTGACTCGTAACATCCAGGGAAACCTGAAGATCTCCAGGCTGTTTTGCAGGCAATGGTCTCTGTGGTCCCATATCTCCACCAGGGTAACTCACCAGTTTCACAAACACCACCCCCATCGACACAACAGATAGCTGTTTCACTCCTCATGCAGCTAAATGATTTTTGCCTTATGCAGCTAAAAGTGCAGTTCTGAAGCCATTTTTAATGTTTTTAAACAATGAAACATCTGTGGCTGGACAGACACCGTAATACCCGGGCTCTGTGCTCAGCCCCACACCTTGCTGGCCCCGGTGTTGTATGCTGCACCCCAGCACAAGCCAAAGACTCTCCCACGGTGACACCCAGAGCTCCTGGCTGGTGCAAAGCATCTTGTGAGACTCTTTTTGATGCAAAATCTTAGACTGACAGGATGTCCATCACTTCCCCATGGGTAATTGCACCGATTGCATTTAAACATCTTCTTCTGTTTTCCTGCTCCTATAAAAGCTCAGCTTCTGTTTGCTGTGTCTCATTGCACTTTTCCTGGCAGATTTAAAAACAAACTACTGCGCATTTTCAACAGCCTTACCCCTTACCAACATTAACGTCGTACGAATCCATGTCCCCACTGGGTGCTCCCCCCGCTCTGCCGGGCCCGCGGAGCCCTGTCCCGACGGCCACGAGATGGTGCCGCAGCACCGCCACAGCGACACGCACGGACACGGACAGACACGGGGACCCTCACGGACACACACGGACAGACACGGGGACCCTCACGGACACACACGGAGAGACACGGGGACTCTCACGGACACACACGGAGAGACACGGGGACCCTCACGGACACACACGGACAGACACAGGGACACTCATGGACAGACACAGGGACACACATGGACAGGGACAGACACAGGGACATGCACGGACATGCATGGACATGCACAGACACAGGGACACTCATGGACATTCACAGTCATGGACAGACACAGGGACACTCATGGACAGGGACAGACACAGGGACATGCACGGACATGCATGGACATGCACAGACACAGGGATACTCGGGGACATGCACAGACAAAAACAGACACAGGGACACTCACAGACATGCATGGACACGGACAGATACACTGACAGACGCACAGACACGGGGACACTCACAGACACACACGGAGAGACACAGGGACTCTCACAAACACACATGGACACGGATAGATACACTGACAGACACACATGGACACGGACAGACACAGGGACACTCACGGACACACACAGACACGAACAGACACAAGGAGAGGTGGACACTGACACACACACACACAGGGACACACACAGACACAAGGACGGACACAGGGACACAGACAGACACACGCGTGCACTTACACCCCTGTGTGCACCCACACTCCCCCTGCCAGGGGAGCACACACCTTACCTGTCCCGCTGGGTGGGCAGCGCTGCTGGGACTTTGTGCCTCATCTTCACAGGTCACAGAATCAGAATCCCAGGATGGGTGACATTGGAAGGGACCAGTGGAAGTCATCTAGCCTAACCTCCCTGGTGAAGTAGGGTTCTCTGGGCACCCAGGGCTCTCTTCAGATGGTTTTTAAGGCTATTCAGAGAAGGAGACTCTACAGCCTCGCTGGACAACCTGTTCCACTCACCCTCACAGTAAAGTTCTTCCTCTTGTTTATGTGAAACTTCCCACGCTCCATTTTCAGGCTGCAAGGGTGCAGACCAAGCCCTGACAGGGTAGAGGGGAGACCTGCCGATACACACCTGGGCTGGAGCTCACCCTGCAGCCAGGCAGCTCATGCCTCTTGCTGAGCAATCAGCAGCACTCACCCACACCTGCCTTGGACAGCACAAATCCGTGTCCTGCGTGTTTTGCCAGGCTGCAGCTGGGCCTCTCTCCCCTCTGCAGTGCCAAGGGAAGGTGGCTGCAGAGGGCAGACATGAACACCATGAGCATGTCAGAGTGGCACCTCCCCATCACCAGGCACCCATGAACAGCCCCTGACAAGATCCCAGTGCACCACATCGACCTTCACCGCCTCTCCCAGACACACAGACAGTGGTGGGGGAGCAGAACGATTCCTCTCTCCACCATGGGAACTGGTAGCACAGAAGTCATAGATACATTTTAATTATATTTGAAATACACAGGAAACACATAGCTGAGAGGATAAATACCACCAGGCCAGCTGCTGCAGAGAGCTCGGTGATAGCTGACCGTGGCAGCGGTAGCAGAGCGGGACGGAGAGCTGTTTGTTTCCCAGGCTGGTTCAGAGGTGGCCAGCGCAGAAGCGAACACCTGCCCAAGCCCTAGGGCACCGTGGGGAGAGCTGGGGGTGAGTCCTCGTTCACGCTCTGTGCTGTGACAAGGATGCTGACCCGCAGCGTGCCACAGCGGGACCGCAGCACCCAGGCACCCCCGTACGCTGGCCCCAAGCCCGGCTCCTGCCCAGGAGGAGGGAGGCGAAGGCTGAGCTGATGGCAGGCTGTGGCATTGCAGGCCATGCTTACAGTGCCCTCGGGGTTGGTGTAGGTGCACTGCCCCGGGGCAGCTCTGTCCCAGCCTTCTTCTGGTGGGACACCGTGTGCTCCTGGGCACTCCAGCTGCCTGCGGGGGACCTCCAGCAGGGACTGGCCCTGGAGAGCAGTTGGACTGGTGCAGAAGGCTTGCCCGTGGATGAGGGGCTCAGCAAAGCTCTGGAGCCAGCGCAGGAGGTAGGAGAGGTGGCAGTCACAGACCCAGGGGTTGTCAGACAGCCCCACACGCACCAGTTCATCGTTGGCATCGAAGAGCCCCGGGGGCAGGCGGGCCAGGCGGTTGTGGTCCAGCACCAGCGCGGTGAGAAGGGGCAGCCCAGCCAGCAGCCCCACGGGCAGGCTGGAGAGGTTGTTGTGGCTTAGCTGTAGCTCTGTCAGCCCTGCCAGACCCTGGAACACCCCAGCAGGCAGGTGATCCATGGCATTGTGTGAGAGCACCAGTGTTTCCAGCACTGACAGATTAGCAAAGAGCTCCTGGGGCAGTGTCTCCAGCTGGTTGCGAGTCAGTGAGAGGTGGAGGAGGCCAGGGGTATCAGCGAAGAGGGTGGCAGGCAGAGTGGCCAGGTGGTTGCCCTCCAGGCTGAGGACAGTGAGGTTGAAGAGACCTGAGAAGATGTCAGGGGCCAGGCTGCCCAGGGCGTTATGCTGCAGCTGCAGCCGCCGCAGCCCCCCCAGCCCAGCGAAGATGCCGGCTGGCAGCTCCTCCAGCCGGTTGCCATCCAGGTGGAGCTCAGTCAGCTGGCCAAGTGCCCTGAAAGCATCGGGAGGCACCTGTGCCAGCAGGTTGTCACTGAGCTTGAGGACACGAAGGGCAACAAGTGGGGCCAGCAGCCCATCCAGCAGCTCAGCCAGGGCGTTCTGTGAGAGATCCAGGGCCTGGAGCCTCCGGAGCGGGTGGAAGATGCCCGGGGGCAGTGCCTCTATCCTGTTCCCCGACAAGCGCAGGTCCTGCAGGCGGCACGAGGCGGTGAAGAGCCCCGGCTGCAGAGTGCGGATGCCATTGGCAATGAGGGAGAGCTTGCTGAGGCTGGTCAACCCTGCCAGCACACCAAGGCTGATGGCTGGCAAGGGGTTGCCTGACACCTCCAGCTCAGTGAGGCTGGGCAGCCCCTGAAAGGCACCAGCCTCCAGCTCTTGGATGTTGTTGTTCAGGAAGACCAGCTTGGTGAGGGTGGTGCTGGAGCCCAAGGCCCCACTGTGGATGCTGCTCAGGGCTGTCTCCACGAAGAAGAGCTGGGTGGCACTTCCTGGCAGGCCCTCCGGGATCTCCCGCATCCTTTCGTTTGAGCAGAAGACCTTGGAGGTGTCATAGCACTGGCATGTAGGGGGGCAGGATAGGGGCAGCCCCCCCACCAGCAGGGACCCCAGTCCCAGCAGCACGTAGATCACCAACCTGCACTGGAGAAGGAACCAAGCCTCACCCCATGCCCTGACAAGGCAGAAATGTGCATCCACAGGTGGGGGCTGCTGGGGAAAGGGCTTCTGCAGTCAGAAATACAGCAGGATTAGCCTCTGGGACACCACCAGCATAGGCAGCTGCCCTGACCTTGGGGCATCTCTCCAGTCCCAGCTGCCAGCACCTCCCCAGAACTTCCCTTGCAGGAACAGAGAGCAGCAATTCCCTCCCAGATGTCTCCCAGGGGTTTTTCTCTGTGCCCCAGCCCACCCTATGAAAACCAAGGTGGTGCCACCCTAACCAAAGGTGGCAAGCAGCCACATCCTGCAGAGCATCAGCTGAGGTGGGACCTGTGTGGGACCTGAGTCTTGGGGGGAAACGTGTACCCTCATCAGATGTCTCCACAGGCACAAAGCCAGGCTCTGAGGCAGGAGAATGTGTGAAACACAGGGCTGTGCTGCACACACTGGGTGATGGGCCCAACCCTGCAGGGCTGCTCTGAGCTCAGTGGCAATAGGAGTGGGCTCCACCACTTGTATTTCTAATCGCCTGTTGGGTGCTTCTTTTTCCACAAGCAACCAGAGCAGCATCAAACCTGCTGGAGGGATATTCAGCCTGACCAAACACCTATTCCCAACCCACAGAGGCACTTCTTGAGGCAGTGGCCTCCAGACCTCGGCCAGTCACTCCCTAGTTGGGATACATGCCAGTGCTGCCTCGTGATGAGGGATATTGCCTGTCCCACAGCAATGCCCACCTGCAGACACCTTGTGTCAGTGAAGCTCTCCTGGACTTACACCAGCACTTGAGAGCAGCGCTGGGTTTGGCATTTCCTTTCCTCCCTCTTGCTTGTGTTCACCAGAGCCAACAGTGGCTCCCACCCATCCCAGGCCCCTGAACTACCCGAGCAGTGTGGGCACCACTTACCAAGTGTGGCATCACGGAGATGGTTGCCGAACCTGCAGCAGATTTGCAGGGATGCTGCTTGCTGAGATGGGACAGTGTTTTCTGGGGCGGATGGGAAGCCAGCCCAAGCCAGGGACGAGCTGTTCCTGCTGGGGCGGAGCTGCCCCTCAGTGCTTATCGGCAACAACAACCCGTGTCCTTGGAGCATTTTGAAAAATAACCCGGCCCCAGGGGGACTGGAGGTGAGGCCAGAGGCAGCTGCCTGTGAGCATCCTGGCAAGGAAGTGGGGTCCTGGCTCCGGACATCCACTGGTGCAGAGATGGTGGCAGGGTGCTGCTGTCACGGGTGGCTGCAGTCCCACACCGAGGTCAGCATGCTTGCTTCCGGAAGCCCCCTAAGAGAGCCCCAGGACTTTATTAAATCTCACTGGGAAATGGTGCTCAAAATATCTCTGCCATGAGAGAAGGGACCAGGTGCAGCTTGGCAAGGCAGATGAAGGCTGAACTTGATGTTAGAGGTCTTTTCCAACCTTATGATCCTACAGGGAGGGGACCACTGTGGGACCATCATGGTGGTAACCAGAGTTTTGCATTCCAGCCAGCAGTGGGATGGC
Organism: Erpornis zantholeuca; assembly: GCA_013400515.1. Lineage (NCBI taxonomy): Eukaryota > Metazoa > Chordata > Aves > Passeriformes > Timaliidae > Erpornis > Erpornis zantholeuca. The sequence continues at coordinate 157,467 of VZTN01030957.1, forward strand.
GAGGGACCTATGGGTTAGCTGAACTCCCTAGGAGTTTCAACCTGCCCAGAGGAGCAGCACACACTGCCACGAGCTGCACGGCAAGGGCCTGTGTTGGAACAGGCTGGGCTGGCAGCAGCCACAGAGGCACCCCCAGGGGCAGGAGGAGGGATACTTTACTGCACTCAGTCAGCCTCATGGAGCAGATGGTGACACATGGAAAAACTCAGCTGACACAATGCAGTGGCAGCCAGATCTGAAGGGAGCCAAGCAAGCTCTCTACCACCCCAGCAGGAGACTGTGCAGGAGACAGTCAGTGTCTCCGTTGAGAAGCTCGCTGAGGTCTCCAAAAGCCCACCCGCTGCTGTTCTATGGCTTAGCCCTCCATGGTCCATCATCCCAGGCTGGAGTCCAGGGACCAGCAAGGGCTCTCCAAAGACAGCCTCATCAACCCTCTCCCAGCCTCACCAACCCATACAGGCTTTTCCTCAACAATGTAAAACTCTCTGAGGAGTGGAAACCAAGAGCAGCCCCTGTCCCTGCTGGGCCAAACCCCTGCTGCACACCAGGAAGGAGTGAATAAACAGCTCTTGGCACTTGGAGTGGACAATGGCACTTTAATGGGAAGGTCACATATCAGCACCCAACAGCCCCGAGACACAGTCCTGTGTCTCCTGTTACCATGCAGGACCCAGCCCCGAGGAGTGACCCATCATGTGCACCAGTGTGGAGCTGCTTGTGCCAGCACTGGCTACCAAGGTGCTGTGAGCAGCCAGCACTACAGGGTGGGCACCAAACAGGCACCTTGTACCACAGCAGCAGTCCTCAGGCATCCTGGTGCCATCGCACCACACATGGAGGTGAGCTGAATCCCCCATGGCCGTGCTACAGTTGGAGAAGGCAGCTGGATACAGGTGCTTGACGGGGGATGGCGTGGCACCCATTTGCAAACTGCAGAGCAGCCAGCACTTGCTGACCCCCCACTCTGTGCTGCCAGCATCCCCCCTGCACAAGGGCTGCCACCGGGCAGGGACACTGGACACACACAGGGAGAGCACTCAAGGGAGTAAGAAGAGGATGAAGAAGCTTTGCGAAGCAGAGCGGGACCAGGTTGCTCACTAGCTGGTGGAGGGTATTAAGGATATAGGACCAGGGATGGGGTGCAGTAGAAGCAGCCCCAACATGCTCCAGCAGCCCAGGAGCACAAGCACAGCCCCTGCAGACACTTCACACCCATTGTCCCACTCCTCTATCTCCCCTCACAGTGGGGCCAGTGCAAGCCCCTGGCACCCTGTGGGGCTGAGGCAGGGCACTGCAGGCAGGGACATGGGCACGGCAGGGTCAGCACCAGCGTGCAGTGAGGGCTGGAGGCTGCTGCTGCCTGTCCCCAATGCCAGCACACTGCCCTGTAGCTCTCCTGGCTGGAGGTGCACGAGGGAAGCGGGCAGATGCCGGGAGCAGGGGAGGGTGCTGGCTGTGCTCTGGCCTGCCCTGCCTGCAGGCAGGGAGGGTAACTGGGACGCAGCTGAGACACTCAGGGTGTGCCAACCTGGCAGCGAGCCAGCCCCGCGGGGAGCCCTGCCCAGGCACCAGTGAGTGACGGAGCAGCACAAGGACATGAAGCTCTCCTGGGGCCAAGGTGTTCGCTCAGCTCCTGGCCCACCATGAGGGCTCATGCTGCCTGCCCAGGCAGGGGCAAGGGGGGAGGCATGGTCGGGCAGAAGGTGGGGAAGAGGGCCTGGGCAGGGGGGACAGCAGCAGGTGGCATGCGGGCAGCAGAACTGCAGGGAATGATGCAAGGTGAAGGATGGGGAAGTCCTGTTATTTGGGGTAAGCACCATCACGGCCAGGCTGTGGCTCCTGGCTCTGCATCCCACACCTCAGCTGCTGGACCCAGGCAGGGAATGAGCAGAAAGGCTGCACTGGAGGCAGGAAGGACTGGGGACAGTGGGCAGCCATGGGAGGTCACTCGATGGGGAGGCCCTGCTGTAAAGCAGGGGCAGGGCAAAGCAGAGCAGAACAGAACAGGGGTACACGCAGTACACACTGTGATGTTGTCCCATCCCAGACAGCAAGGGCAGCTGATGCAGAGCCACTGTCATGTCCTTTGACCCCACAAGTACCTCTGCTCTCAGGGTCTGCCAGACACTCAGGCTTCATTTGGAGCCTTCATCCTCATGAGCACAACGTGGCTCTTCTTCCTACAGCCATAGACCACCAGTGCCACCAGAGCAGCCAACAGGGCCACGCACACCAGCACGATGACTGCTACCACCACCCCACTCTGCAGGCGTGTCAGCCCCCACTGCCCCCTCTCTTCTTCCTCCTTCTTCTCCTCCTCCTCCTCCTCCTGCGGGGAGGCTGGCAGCCCCGTGGGGAGCTCCATTGAGGCATCTTCTGGCGATGTTGCCTCAGAGGTGTGAGCAGGGAGCAGGGTGCTGGGATGGGGAGCAGCAGTGGATGGCTGGGTGTCGAGGAACTGGTCCCGTGGCAGCCCGGCAATGGGGATGCCCTGCAGGGCAGGAGGCTGGGCACACAGCGGGGCTATCTCACCCACCTTGTGAGGGTTCTCCTCCAGCCAGCGCTGCAGGGGCAGAATGCCCTTGTCACAGCGCCAGGAGTTGTTGTGCAGCCTCACCTCTCGCAGGGCAGTCAGCGGGGAGAAGATGCCGGCAGGTAGGTACTCCAGGGCATTGGAGTGCAGCTGCAGGTGCCGCAGGCCAGGGGTGGCCCCGAAGAGGCCCCGTGGCAGTGCCTGCAGCTGGTTATGGTGCAGAGAGATGTTCTGCAGCTTGGGCAGCCCCTCCAGTGCCCGGGCATCCAGGCGGCGCAGGGCGTTGGAGTGCAGCGACAGCTCCAGCAGCTCCCCCAAGCCCTGGAAAGCTTCTGGTGCCACTGACCGCAGCCGGTTCTTGCTGAGAACCAGGAGCTGCAGCTGGGTGAGGTTGCTGAAGATGGCAGTGGGGAGGGTGGAAAGCTCATTCTCGTAGAGCCAGAGCTCCTGCAGGTTGGGCATGGGCCCAAAGGCACCGGGGGAGATGTCCCGCAGGCGGTTGACGTGCAGCGTGATCTTGGCGAGGGCGTGCAGGGGCAAGAAGACGCCGCTTGGCAGAGTGGTGAGGAGGTTGTTGGACAAGTAGAGCTTCTGCAGATTGGTGTTGTGCACAAAGAGCTCTGGGGACAGCATCTCCAGCTGGTTCTGGTGCAGCCCCAACTCCTGCAGCTCTGGCAGCCCATCAAAGGTGCCCACCGGGATATGCCGGAGCCGGTTCTCATAGAGCCGCAGCACCTGCAGCCGCGCCAGCCGCTCGAAGGCCCGGGGCGGCAGGCGGTCGATGTTGTTCCTGGCCAGGTTGAGCTTGGTGAGGCTGGTCAGCTGGTCAAACACTCCCTCCTGCAGCTCCTTCAGGTTGTTCCCGTGCAGCTGCAGCTCCTTGAGGTTGCTCAGATGGGCAAAGTGGGAAGGCTCGACCTGGAAGATCTGGTTGCTGGAGAGGAGCAGAGACTCCAGCTTGTCCAGAGGCTCAAAGACCTGCACTGGGAGCTCCTGCAGCTTGTTGCTGGCCAGGCTGAGGTAGCGCAGGTCGGGCAGGTTCTGGAAGGCCCCGGGGCTGATGCGCGACAGGTCGTTCTTCTCGACGCGCAGCCCAATCAGCAGGGAGGCGTTGCCGAAAGCGGCGTCGCCCAGCTCGGCGATGTGCGTGTTGATGATCTGCAGGGTCATGGCGTTGGCAGGGATGGGGCTGGGGACCGTGGTGATGTCGGCACCGAAGCACTCCACCTGGGCACTACGGACACACTGGCACTGCTCTGGGCACTGGCTACTGGCCAGCTGGATGCCCACCAGTAGCAGCAGCCACCGCTGCCAGCCTCCCTGCTCCATTGGGCCTGCAGAACAAACAAAGGAGGGGGGTTCAGCCCCTGAGATTTCCCAGAGTCACGAGTGGGGTGTCTGATGTGGGCATGTGTATTCAGGCTGGTTCCAGGGGTGGTGCCCAGGGAAGCGAGGGCCTAACAGTGAAATTCTCCATTGCCCCACTGCCAGCGATGGGTGCTGCTTTCCCCCTGGAAAAAGCCACCGAGACTGTGGCCATCCTGCACCCAGCATTACAGTGAGGCAAAGAAGGGAAAGCAAGGAAGGCTGGGGACAGGCAAGGCTTGGCACAGCCCAGGCAGGAGCTCAGAGCAAGACAGAGCTGGGGGCCACGGTGCCTGGCTGCCATACCACAGCTATTAGTGGCATCTCTGGCGTCCCAGCTCTCTTGGCTCCTCTGGGAGCTGGGAGTGTGGTTTCCTGTTTCACAGAGCGTGACAAGCTGCTACCAGCAGCACTGGCCTCCTGGCACCACCAAAGAGCCAAGACCTTCCCCAGAGCTGGCTGGCGGCACCCACAGCGGGTCCCAGCATTGCCCCAGCACCACGAGCACCCTCCTAGCTCTGAGCTCCTGTTGCAAAGCCAAGAGCAGTGCCTAGGGATGCTTTAGCTCCAGTCCTGCAGGAGCCTGGGTCAACAGGACCCTTTCCAGCTCCCAGCACAGGCTGGGTATGGGACGGCCCTGTGTTCCCCCCATTCCCAGCAGGAGGTCTCAGCCTGGCCTATTTTTGTCATGAGTGGGATGTCCGATGTGGGCACATGTATGCAGGCTGGTCCCAGGGGTGGTGCCCAGGGAAGCGAGGGCCTTACAGTGAAATTCTCCATTACCCCACAAGCACAGATACCATGGACACCCTCTCCTCCCTCCTCTGGCCTGGCAGCTTCCTCCCTCCCTAGATTAAAGCAGCAGCCTTGTGCCAGGCTGGCATGGAGCAGCTCCCCTTTAACAGCTTCATGTGGCACAAGGGAAGGACAAAACCTGCAACTCCTGCTCCGAGCACAGCTCAGCCAGACAGGCGAGTCAGGCAGCAGAGGAGTGTGCCCACAGTGCCCCAGCTGGCACCCAGGGTTTTGGCGCACAGCCCCTGCCCTCCTCCCCGCCCTCCCCCCAGGGAACACTCTTGCTCTCAGGCAGGGAGGGAGGAACCCTCCACAAGCCAGCGTAGTTTATGTTTCCCATATGGAAACAATCTGCATCCAAGAACAGCTTTGTTTATAGCAAGACATTTATAAACTTCCCCAAAAGCTCGGCACATCAAAAGCCCTGCTCATGTCACTCCCTGCTAAGGCAGCACTGAGAGCACCCACACTGGAGCAACCTTCAGGAAAGGCAGCTGGAAACAATTGATCTCTCTTTTTCTTCTAGGGACAAGAAACTTACAGACAAGAGGCTGAATATTCTCTACTGCTCAGCCCCTCAGCATCCCACAGCTCCTAACATCAGGCTCCCAAAATGTTACTGTGCCCCCCTTAATTTTCTCTACTGATTATTGTCTGGAATACATTGCCTATGTAACTCTTTCAACTCCCACAGCATCTAAGTGGTCTCACTTTTTCGGAGAACCCTTGCAAGATAAACATCTCCATCAAATAAAAAAGCTGAATGTGCTGAATGTGCAGATCCCACCACTGCACCACCAGCCCTCGGAGCTGCCCTGGGAGTCCCCAGGATCCATGTCCATTCACAGGGGCAGTAGGAGTAAGGAGACTTACCCGAGTGTCCTGCAGCCACGAGCGCTGAGCGAGCACAGCTCCGTGCTGGCAAGAGAGCAGAGTGTGGTTCATTCTTCCCCTCCCAGTATATAACCCGTCCAAATCAATGAATCAGCACAGGGGCAGTGGCGGGGTTAGGGAATGCGCTGGAGCAGAGCTGCTTCCAACTCCTATTTCCTCAGCAGAGCAAGCATCTCAAGGATGGAGTTTTGGGTTTCCCCCTCCTGAACCCCAGTGCTCTTGTACAAAGACAAGCAGAGGGGCTCTGTGAACATGCTGCTCATGTCAGCCAGTGCACAGGCAGCAGATTGGCCCTGGGAGCCCCCTGGTCCCCAGTGGGACACAGCCAGGTGCCCTGACCTATGGGGGCAGACAAGGCAAAGCCAGACCTCTGGGCACAACCCTGTGCTTCCCTGGCAATGAGTTCACACCAGAGCTGCTCCACAGCACTTCCTCAGCACAGGCACAGCTCTTGTGTCCCCATCTATGGCTCCTGTACGTGCCAGGACCTGCTGTGCCCCAGCCCGGGGTCACCAGTGCAGGCCTGGGTCACATCTCTCATTCCCCCCACAGCCACAGATGCCAACGGGCCACAAACCCATGAGCACCCACGGCAGGCTCTGTCCTGTGGGCACCACCACCAGCGCTGCCAGGAAGCAGGCACCACGTCAGGGTCAGCAGCTATGCGGGTGCCAGCCACAGGCCAGGCTGCATCAGAGAGTCCTCAGTAAGCCAGAGCATTGCCCAGGAGCTATGAGGAACACCTGGGTGCTGAGGAACACCCATTGCAGGCGTCCCTGCAACCCCAGAGCAGCACAATGGCTGTCTTCCAGTGGCTGCCACTGCTCTGCCCCCTCAGCAGTCTCAACACGCAGGTGATGGAGCCTGGTACCCAGGGGTGTTTGGAAAGCATCCATCGACTTCTTCAGGGGCACCTGCTGCAACCCCTCCCCTGCCCCCTCCAGCCCACACGGGTGCACTGGGGTGCCCTTGGGTCCCATCACCCAGCCCAGGTCTCCCCACCTTGCCCACCTCCTCAGGGCAGTCCCAGTCCAGCAGCCACCAGGAGCGGATGTTTGGGAGGAAGCAGCTAAGGAGAGTCAGCATGCATGGCCCCTTTGGGCTTCCTGGAGAGCCACTGCAGTGCCCTGCTAAGCACGGGGCAGCCGGAACTTCCCTGACGGCATCTAATCTTGTCTCAGCCCACCCGTGCTTCCGCTGGTTGCAGCAGGCTCTGGTGAGCTGCTCAGGATGGGAACAGCGTGGGGCTGCTGCCGGAGAAGGGAGAGGAAATGTGTCACGCTGTGAGAGGTGGGAGCATGCAGGGCAGTGGAAGGGACATCTACCCTGTTCAGAGAGGGGACCAGACCACAATAAACAGCAAACTGCAGGGATGGAGAGCAGAGTTCCCAGACAGTTTCAAAGGAAGGAGACAGGGATCGTGGGAACATGGTAGGGAGTGGAGGCCACGGCCACCACTGTGTGAGATTGCATGGGAGGCTCGTCTGCCATAGGACATGCTGGATGGCCACGGACCCCTCTCCGGCTGGAGAGTGAGTGCAGAGGCTGAAACTACCCCTGGCCATGCTTCCTGCCTGCTCTGGGGCAACACCCAGGCATTTGGGCACAGAGAATGGGCATTTTGAAAACACCACTCACCAAGTGCTCTAGTTCATGCTCTATTGACACAGCAGTTTCCCAGAGCCATGCTTCTCAAAACAATCTCCCCACTTCTGTGACAGCGGTGCAGCTGGAGGTCAGGCGCTGGGCTTGGGAGCTGCCCACTCCCTGCAGCCCTGGCACAAGAGCAGGGCTCTCACAGCCTTATCACATTCTTATCACCGGCTCTGTCTGCCCACTGCCAATGCTGCTGGACTCCTGCCCACTCTGACTCATCCAGAAGCTCACAGCTTTTCAGCGAGGAAACACAGAAACTAACCCTCAGCACTTCCGATAAACCACTGCCCCAAGCCCAACTCGTCAGAGGAATGTCAGACTCGCCCTCTTCCAAGCAGTGCTGCCCCAGGGCAGACAGGGAGGCAGTGGCAGGTACCTCAAACACCCTGCCCCAAGAGGGGGAAGGTCATCAGATTATGGTCCCTTACCACGATGCAAAGTTTCAGAGCAGTTCAGGTAACAGCCCTGACAAAAACCCACCTGCCCTGACAAAACCCAAGTAACAGCCCTGACAAAAACCCAGGCCTCAGGAAACTGACTCTGTCTCCTGGCCAGAAAAGATGATTATTTTCAAGACATCACAAAAATAAAGCAGGGCTGGGTAACAAATGGCACAAGCCTGTGCACCGCTTCTGCAGCCACTCCCGGAGGTGAGCGCATGGGAGCTCGCCCCAGGCTACTTACAAGGGAGAGAAACAGAGGGTGTGAGAGCTTGGGACAGCAGCACGTACACACCCCACACATCTGGAGGGGAGAGGCAGCTCCCGAAACAGCAAACGGATATGATTGAGGGTGAGATTAGCATTTTGCAGGGAGAGGCTTCTCTGCAGAGCCAGGAGCTCACACGGCGCTGGATGGAGTGGGCTGGGTCTCATGCTGCATCAAAGCCCCAGGTTCAGCATTGCTCGGTGACCTTTCCCACCTCCAGCTGCAGCATCCAGAGGCTGAAGCCCCCCTGACCAAGCCCTAGACGGTGTGGAACCACTGTTGTACCCCTGCACCTTCAAGGAGATGATGGAGTCCCAGAACAGCAGCGTCACTTATTGCTGGGGATGTCTGCCTTGCTACAGGATAGCAGGGCAGTCCCGTGTCTGTCTGTCCATGCTGGCACACCTCCCGCACATCCCCACGGCCAGGGTGGTGGATGCAGCAAAGCTGAGTGGCTCTGAATCACCAAGGGACTCGAGACTGCTTGGAAAAACTCATGTAATCGCTAAAATTAGCAGCTTGTGGGCTTGGCTGGGAGAGCACATTGTTCATCTGCCAAGCAGCTGAGCACACTCACCCACGCCATGCAGACCCAGCTCCCCGCTCAGCCTCTGCTTCCTGCACACCTCCAGCTCCTGCCTGAATTGGCACCCTGGGCAGGATGGGACCTCCCCATGGCCCACTGCTCCCTGAAGTGCAGTGCTGGGACCACCCCCAGTTACTTTGCACTGCTGCAAAGTGCCCACCCTGTTTTGAGAAATCCCCCCCGGTGGCCCCCGGTGCTCACAGAGACCAGCTGGTCCCAGGCACCTGGCCAAACACTGCTGAAGCGGAGGAGGAGGGTGGAGGGCCACAGAGGGAGACCTCCCCATCTTCCAGCACAGGGGACACCTCTGGGCCTGAGCCCTGCAGCAGGACCCACAGGCTCAAGCCACAGCTGAGGGGTAAAGAAAGGGGCATTAGTCCCTCAGGGACTGGTGCTGGGGCCACCTCCATCCTTAGAGAAGCACCAGCAGCCCCTGCCTCACCACGGGCCCACTCTGATCCTTTGAGGAGCCAAAATGAGAGAGCTCCTCCATTGGGCCAGTGATCCAGCCATAGCAACATTTTCCCTCCCTGCCTGAGGAATGCAGGGCCAGGGCTGCCTCACTGCTCATGGCTAGATGATGCCATCATCCGCCCCAAGGGATGGGGACATGTCCTGCCTTCCCTGGGAAAGTGCTTATGCAAAGTGGGAACACTGGGAGGGAGCAGCAGCAGCTTTGGTTCACTGAGGATGGTCAGCAGGGATGGCCATCAGGCTAACCTCCATCCAAGCACCAGCACCAGGCCCACCACAACCCTCCTGGAGCTCAAGGAAAACGGCATTTAGGATCTCAGGCTCCAGTGGGGTTCACCCCACCAGCAGAACAGTGTCCTCCAGGCTCAGCCCTGGCCCGAGCGATAGCAGCAGCACGCAGGGCTTGGCCCAGGCTCAGGGCAGCGCTAGGCTGGAAGGAATGTGGGGCCCACAGCCAACTCCGCCTGCAGAGATAATCTGAAGCGGAAAGAGCTTGTCCGATGTGCGCTGTGAAAGGGGGGAAGGACCAGCTGGAGCGGGAGGCAATGGCATGGGGCTCACACACTGCGAGGTGTTTCCTGGATCAGCTTCATCTCTCGAAAGCTACCTCTGGCACCATAAAGTGCCCCAGGCACCTCTTCCCATCACACAAAGGGGGAAGGGGCCTCATTTCTTCCCAGGAGAAGCTAGCAGAGGAGTGAACAGCAGGCTGCAGAGCTACTGCCAGCCATCACTGGCACTCTGCCCTGAGCTTTTTCCATCCAGGGAGACACAAAGGCACAGCTGGAAGTCTGGCACACCAGTTCTACAGCAGTGACTGCACAAGGGCTGGGCTCGGTGGCAGATGGCTCCAGGTGCTGCTGGAACAGAAGCCCCCCCCACCCTGCAGTGAAATGGGACTCACCCCCCTTGGCTCAAGTAAGAGACTATATCAGGGCTTATCCACACATGAACACCCGCAAGGGAGTGTAATCCCTGATTTTGACTACAAAAATGGAGGCATAACACCTCCCTAGCTTGCCACTCCCTAGCAGGGACAAAGCAGGAGCTTCAGGCCTTCCCTTCACTGTGAGTCTATAAACACTCATGGCCCCAGCCTTGCCTGGCGGGTACATGCCTTTGGCTGCGTCTCCTCCCTGCTCTTCTGTCACCCCTAGGAAACGCTCCAGTATCAGGGCTGCCAGATCAGCAGTCCCAGGCAAGCCATACTGGTTGGAGGCCCGGAGGAGACACAGCCAGTGCTCCATAATGTCAGGCAGAGGCTCCCAGGGCTCCTGCCTTGCAGCCAGCCACAGGCACTCCTGAACCATGGAGCACTGCTGGGGGCCTTCTCCAAGCACCTCTGCTATCACCCTACTTCTCTTTGCCATCAGGAGAGGGAAGATCTGAGGTGCAGGCTCTGGAGGAGGACTGAACTGCATTTCACAGGCAGCATCCTGAGCTCCCTGCCCACTGCAAGCAGTGACAAGGGCCCTCCAGCAGTTCCTGTTCTCACAGGGCAAAGGTGGTGGGATGGAAAGGACCAGGAGACCAGGAACACAAGGAAAGGATGTGTGTGCTGGTGGCTTGGAGGTGCTTGCTGCCGTGGTTGTGAAACAGGCAGAGCTGCCAGTGTTTATGGCAGCAGTTCATTCATTCCCCCTTCACCACCCTGTGCTTTGGGGACTCTCTGGATTCAAATCCCAACAAGCAAAGGAGAATGGCATTTGTAGTGACATCAAGCTGGAAACACAATGAACACTCCCATGGCTTGGCACAGGGAAGGTCAGAGCTCCTACTGCTCCAGGATTTCCTAAACAGAGAGAACAGGAGCAATTGCTACAGCAACAAGCATTTGAAGGGACTGAGGAAGCTATGGCTGGGCTGGCACAGCTGGCCTAGTGGTGAAATACCCAAGCACTCCCAGCTAGGATGCGGTCTCAGAAGCAGGCCCTGGACCTGGAGGTCTGGACAACATGCAGGGCTGTTAACCAAGACTCTGCACTCCCATCAGGAGCCAAGAGAGTGGAACCAACCCCTTCATCCACTGTGTGCAAACGTGTTTTGCAGTCACCCCTTCCCCAGTATCCAGGACCCACTGGACCAGGAATTAAGTACCTTTGGTTTCTTCCAGCCTACTGTGTCCCCAGCCCAGCCTGGTGGCAAAGGTTGAGCATGGGCTGCAGGGACTGAGAAAATCCTTGCACACGAGGGAACAGTGCTTTCAGGCAGCAGCGAGGCAGCGCTGCCCTGAGAGGGTCTGGGGACCACCCTGCAGCCTTCCTGCTGGACACAGATGCATCATGCTGACCTGGAAACTATCCCTTCTCCAGGAAAAGCAGAAGTGGGGCATAAATAAGGATATCCTTGGATTTCTCAGGCCAGGGAGTTTTTCAGGAAAGGTTGAGCCCTGTTGGGCAAGAAACAATGAATCAGAGGCAGCTCAAAACCGTACACCTCAGAGGAAGGGTTAGTAAACCATCCCAGGCACTCATTGCTCCAGCCTTTTGTTGTCTGATGACTTCACTTCCCCCGTCTGGCTCAAGTGTGGGGAAAGCCCGATGACAGCATGTGAAGAGGAATCATCCTGGGAAGAGGAATCATCCTCATCTTAGCACTTGACTGTACACAGATTTGTGCCAGAGCCCCCACGTGCCAGAGCTGGAGCTCAGTGACTGCACTGGGAGCCAAGGAGCAGCATGGGGGCCCAGCTGGCTCCACTGCAGGGCTGGGGCAGCCAGAGCAGAGTTCAGAAAGGCAGCAGCTAGTGCTGCCCCGTTGCTCTCGGCTCATCAAGGTGTTGTATCCATACCATGAGCAAACAGGTGCTTTTCCTTAGAAATAAGACACTGTGCATCCAAGCACCCAGAGCACACTTCCTTCACTGAGGGGAAGGACCACCAGCATGGTTTGTAGAACAGTTTCCTCACTAGTCCTGATTATACTGATCTGCCTGCTGAGAGCAGATGCCTGCGTGGCACCATGCGACAACGCTGCAGCTGGCACAGCACAAAGTGGTCATTACAGCTGTCCAACCAAGAACCTAAATTTGTAACAAATGTCTCTTCTTAAACACTACATGCAACCACCCAGAACCACCACCGAGAAAGCTCCCTGCTGGTTTTGTGCTTCTCTCAAATATATTGCAATAAATATTATGGAGCATCTGTTTATGAATTCAGTCACAGTTTGCTTTGCACCACTTGCAGTGACTTGCATTTCTACTTCTTTACAGATGGCTCTAACTCCCATTTAGCCAGGTTTGCTAAATTTTGTTAAATTTCACCAGCAAGACAATGATCATTTAACACTACAGAAGCACATTCTCTCTTTTCACAGCCTGGAAGAGGAATTTAGGCCCACCAGCAGAGCACCCTGAAACAAAGAAGTCACAGTTTATTCTCGCTGACCAGAGTAATATGCAGCAGGGAACCAACCATAAACCTGCAGGAAATGCAAGGTTTCTTCACCTCAAGTCTTTCATGTGTGTTTAAAGGACATCCAGGAAAATCCTTAATAGTTAGAAAGTCACTAAGGTTACCAATGACTCCTGGAATAGAGGCTCTCTGTCCAAGGAGTCAAGGAACCACACCCAGAGGTTTTTAAGCACATCAAAGCTTTTAGGAACAAACTAAGTCCCATAATGTAGATAAAAGCTGATAGTTAAATCCAAAAGCTACTAAAGCACAGGCAGTCTGACAGCTACCAATCTACTTATGAACTAAAATATTAATACAATTAAAAATATTAATAAAATATTAGTATAAAGACCAAAACCCACACTATTGCCTCTGCACATCAACACTTTGAAGGACTGCAAGTCAGGGAATAGCACTATGTAATAAGGTAAAAAACAGTGAGAGTGAAAATGCAACTGAACACCCCAAGCTGATGGAGTTGTGCACATTCCCCAGCCAACTTCAAAATGGAGGCAATACTTCATGGCCCTCAGTTCAGGCAAGCTCCCTGCCCCTCAGCTGCATGGTGCTGTTTTGCTAGCCAAGCCCAGGAGAGACCATTCCTTTCTCTCCCAGCTCAGTCAAGACCAGGTCTCAAACCAATTCACCCCTGTGGAGCACATCCTCAGTCCTGGGCATCTGCCTAGTACTCCAGTTTCAAGATTCCCTGCATCATGCAGACAGGAACACCTTGTTTTTTCAGACCATTGGCCAAAGCTTAAGGATCAAAATGTTTACTTAAAATACAGTAGTAACTTTACAAAGTTTCCAGAAAACCTCCAAGCATCAAAATTATATAACCTCAATACATCAAGATTATACTTCCTAGTTCAGCATCTTCCTCTGCTGTTAACTTTAATTGGTATCCCTTCCTCATGCCACATTGTGGAAAGGGGCTGGGGACAGAAAGCAAAAGTTAAGATACTTGCACTACACCATTCTGCCCACATCCCCATTGTTTACAGGTCCTTCCCAGCATCTCCTCCCAAAAATACCATTTGTTTTCTCAGTAAGGAGACAAAACATTGCAGGCAGTATAGGGCATAATAGTGTTGGAGTACTTTGGGTGATCTCTAAAGCACAGTTGAAGCCATGTTCTTACGTGAGAGTTCCTACATTGACAGCACTCTATCTGAGCAGTGAACACTTGGCAGGCAGCAGCCTCTGGCAGGGACAGGGCTGCCCTTCAAAGCAGGAAACCCACAGTCCACATGTACAGGTGACCATAGGTACTTTCATCTCACCCTCTGGGTTAGTGCACTGAGTGCTGTAGCAATTTACAGTGATTACAGCCACTCTGCAAATGCTGCAAGGTCCACAAAACTCATTTCCATTACGTTGTAAAGGCGAGGTCTTTATGGTCTTTGCTATGAAGATTTGTAATCCAGATCTGAATCAAGTATTAACTGCTCAAATGTTCAAAAAGCATCCAAAGCAAATCTTCTAGTTCTTTCTTGGGCTAGATTTCTCTATCTTCTTAATATTCTTATCAGAACTACAGGCTGAGCAGGAATATTTTTGGAGTGCAAGAGTTGCCTGGTTTTACCCATCACATACAGAATGAGCACAATGACTACAGTCTGGAGTGTTAAAATCAAACTGTGAAGGCAAAAGAATAGCTGGCAATAAGTCACTCTGGTATTAAAATAGGGTTTAGCACTGCTGTGGGCTGGAAACTCATCCCACCAGACAAGAGTAGTTAAATCCATCCCTCTGACACTGTTGGTCTGTGCTATGATGCTAGGAGATGTTCGGACTGGAGCATCTAAGAAATGTAACCCAGGTTGTCCAACATCTTCAACTGGGGAGTAGGTAAAACCTGGAGTTGCAGGAGGAATTGATGTGGGTGTGCTGATGATTTCTATGTTGGACACCACTGTTACAGCAGTCTCCCAAGATGATGTGAAGTGCTCTGTCACAGGAGACGTCAAAGTCTGAGAATATGTTGAGCTCAATGTCTGATATGTCAAGGCTGTGGCTGGCAGGCACTCTGGGTCATCGATGCTTACAGACACAAGAGAAATATTCTGCAGTGCCATTGGCCTGTGGCACATCAGAGACAGTGCATTTCTAACTATTGTTGGGCTCTTTCGGAGCCATTCTCGGAAGCCAAGAATTTGGCAATCGCATTTCCAAGGGTTGTCGTCAAGGACAACTTCTTCCAGCTCAGGTAAAGCAGTAAAGAAGTCTGCAGGAAGAGACTGCAGGTTAGTACCATTCAGGTAAACTTTCTGGAGGTGCTTGAGATTATGAAAGAGGTTTCTAGGAAGAACCTCAATCCTTGTATCAAAGAGGGAAATGTTCTGGAGTTTCTGAAGGTTCAGAAAGATTCCCTCTGGCAAACTGGAAATATTACTCGTATGGAGAGAAAGGCCCCGCAGTTCATTCAGGCCACTGAACACATTCCTAGGAAGAACTGTAAGCTCTGGGTTAAAACTCAGCACAAGAAGCTCTAAATTTGTCAAGTTACTGAACACAAAATCTGGTATTGTTGAGAGCTTTGTGTGATACAGCCATAGGCTACTAAGATGCCTCATTTCTCCAAACAATACTTCTGGAAGAGACTTCAGTGGGTTCCTATACAAAGTCAGTTTAGACAGGTCATGCAAGTGCAAAAAAAGCCCAGAAGGCAAAACCTGAAGCCTGTTTCTGGAGAGTGTCAGGGTTCTCAGTTTACGAAGACAATGAAATGCATCAGGGGCAATGGAATGGATGTTATTGGAATGCAGGAAAAGCTCCTGCAGCTCCTTCAGGCTATCAAACATACCAGACTCTATTGAAGACAGCCTATTAATATACAGCATCAGCCTCTCAAGCCTGGCTAATGCACTAAATATATTTCTAGGCAGTGCTGCTAAGTAATTTCTTGACAAGTTCAGTACTCTGAGTTTGGTGAGTTTCTTCATCATGCCACTGGGAAGTGCTGTTAGTTGATTTTTGTTCAAGTAAAGCTCCTGCAAACTAGCCAGTTTGTCAAACAGATTTTCCTCAATAGATTTCAACCTGTTACTTTCAATGATCAATTGCTGAAGCTGCACCATGTCATCAAATGCTTCTGGGGGAAGTTCAACCAGCTTATTATCCAGGAGTTTGAGAACCTTTAGCCTTCCCAAGCCTTTAAAAGCCATTGGTGAAACCAGAGCGATGTTGTTTGAAGACAGGATGAGATGCTGCAGTTCCACCATCCTAGAAAAAACATCCTGCAGGTATGATACATTAGCATTTGTTATGTGAATTTCTGTCAAGTTGCAGGGCAGATTTAACAATTCCAGGTCGTTTATGTGGGGGCCGGAGCAATGAATTGCATTTTTTGAAGAGCAGTCACACTTCTCAGGACAAACATATGCATCCAACTGGAAGAAAAGCTTCATCATCACTGACAAACAGAACACCAACATCCTTGTTGAAGTGCCAGAAACATTAGCTGTTACAAGAGATAAGAGAGAATCAGGATTTGATCATAGGTAACTTAGCAGCTCACAAAGATGTCTGATTATATCATAAAACCTGCAAATGTGTGCAAAATTTCCCTTGCCCTGAAAACAAACTTCAAAATCTCTTTTACTGTTGACTGCCAATATTTCTGAAGTGCTCAGCTTACACTGAGAAGTACAGATAAATTCCATTTTGTAAATCAAGTATTCCTTGTTTGTATTTGTACCAGTTAACTATAATAAAAGTATACAAAAATCAGGATGAAACAGTTAAGCAGTCAAAAGACATGTATTTATTTGAACAGAAAAGAATTACAGAATCACAGAACGGTTTGGGTTGGAAGGGACCTTAAGGATCATCTATTTCCAACTGACAGGGACATCTTCCACTAGACAAGGTTTAGTGTATTATACTAAATTACATGCCAAAAATATTTTCAAAAATTATCAAAAGGTCCTGCACTCACAGTGTTTTTCCATTGTAAGTTATCTGAGGTTTAAAAATAAAGTTTAGCCTGCAAAAATAGACAATGGAGGTAAAAAGGTTGTCCTGTACTTTAAGTGGTGAAAAGCAAAACAGCACCATCCAGTTAAATCATGTCTCAGCATTTTCAAGTGATGGCTTCTTGGAACAGCCCAAGAACACACAAAAAGGAACAGGCTATTTTTGACACAGCCTAAAGTAACATAGAAGACCCCATGTGGCAGAAGACAGTAGTGAGCCTCTGATAACCAACAAGTCTCACTTCAACAGCTTAACACAATACTGAGCTATCAGCAGTGGCATTAAAACTACAGTGAAATGAGAAGAAAGAACGGCACGAAATTAGATGGGAAACGGCAGCAATAAAGGTGCATCTGCATGAAACACACTGCAAAACTGGAAAGTTGCATATATCTTAAAGAAACAGGAAAGCAATCATTATAGGTATAAATGGTAATATTTAAAAGAGCAAGTCAAACATAAACCCACAGTCCAGAAATACTTTCTCAATGAAATCAACAAGTCCAAGTGTATCAGAAACCTGGATGCCAAGCACCTGGCTGAGCAGCAGAATAAGCAGCAGCTGGACAGCTGGAATAGTTACACAACTTCCACAGACATAACTGGAATAGCTGACACCATCGGTCTTCTGCACCAGGAGCATGGGGGGAGAGGAGGGCTCCATCCCCACCTACCCTTTTCCGGGGGCAAGGATGAAGCTCTCCCATACCAACCCCACAGGCAGACATGGGTACAACCTCCATCACTCAAAGAGAAGTCAGGAGAGATAGTAGAGCTTCTCATGCACCTGAACTGCTGACAAGAACACACCACAATTGACCCAAACAGTTGCATGTTCAAAGCAGCTACTGCATTGAAAGAAAGAGAAAAAGGGAGTGCTTTAAAAAAAATTAAAAATTTTATTAAGGTTCGGAGTACTGAAGTCTGGTAAAATCTCCCATCTCTCCCTCAGGAAGGGAAGGACATGGCCCTCAGTGCTATCAATGACCAGCAATGCAGTGCCACAAAGCAAGATCTCAATGGGCTTTCCACAACTCATTGAATGAGACATATGCATCGCCAAAAACCATCATGAGATACCACTCTTCCAAAGGTCTTTAACACATCAAACAAGAATCTTTCAGAGAATCTCACCCACCTAGTAATCCTCCCCACCCCAAAACTCTCATAAGTGATACTTTTACCTCAATAAAATTATAACTGATCCTACCTATCCCCATGAGCAGAATGCACCATCCAGAAACACATTAAGAAATTTCTGCTTCAAGCCGTGACTGGCATCTCAACCTGCACCAGCTTACCCCAAGACAACAGAACTACAGGATTCAGTGAGACAAGAAAAGTAAGGATCTAAAGAAGAAAATGGGGGGGAAACCCCAATTTGTTATGCTAGAAACAGCAAAAGCAGGTCCCTTGGAAGGTATGACTACCGTCTGTAAAATCAGAAACAGACTAACACTAGCTTGTAGGTTAGTGATGACTTTTTTCCTGGTCTTATAGCAAAAGATAAGAGAATATACAAGAAGACAGTTAGATGCTAGAAAGCACTAGAAAGCACTAGTTTTGACAAACAACAAAATGGTAGAAATTCTTTGCAAGATATGAAGGCTACAAGTGCTAGCACAAGAACAGGATAAGCCTATGGGTCTCAAACATCTAGAGCTGCTAACAGTATTTTTTAAAGAAATATTTAAATATTTTAACAGTACAGAATACAGTGATATCCACAATAAAGATTGTAATTATATATTCCCATGCATTAAAATTCTCTAAAATGTTCACATGAGGCACCTGGCATTCCAGAAAAGGCACCAGCCTGGCTAATCATTTACCACGGTCTGGTCTACAGCCTCTTTCCCTTTCAGCCACCCCTTAATATTTCTCAAGACTACAAAAGGATGCCAGAAGCAACACATTAATACTGCTACTATTACTGCTAATATTAAAAGTACAAATCAGTTTTGAACATAGCTGCATAGAACACTGAGCACATGTATCGCTTACAGTGATGCTTACCTCTTTTACTGTCTTGCAAGTTCCTAAACTCATACAAGCATGAAAAAGGAATTTTGAGCTGTACCTTAGAAACTTATCTGCTTTTTAAAGGAACTTACTAGGAGCAGAGCAGGCAATCAGGCTTCACCATGACACTGCACTTTAAATGGGAAGTAAAACAGCAAAACGCATCCTCTAGATAACACTTTCACCCGTTTTTGCCTAGTTACTGAGACAGGCCAAAGGCCAAACAATATTTTAAGCTTCAGAGCAGATTTTTGCCTACAATTGTGCAAGCAACCAACTTCCATAGGTTGTATGTAACTCCAAAAGTAGGGCTTGAAGCCACTCACATAACAGGAGAAAGTTTTAAGTCACATGTGCAACAGCACAAAACCCACTTGTAGCTTCTTTGGCAGGGATGTTGGAGTATGTGCTTCAGCCAACCCGAAGCAAATCTGGGTGAGGTCAAGATACCTACATTTCAGTGTGAGATGTGATCAGAAATTTCAAATTTGTTAAGATATTTTCACCAGTCTGCTACATAGGTTTTGAAGGAGTGGACATACCCAGTTTAAACAACCAAGTGCTCGTACCTTCCCAAAGCTGCTCTGACTTTGACTTTCTTGCAGAATTGGAGTCAAAGCAATTTCAGTAAAGAATGAAGGGAATTTTTATTTTATGCTTTGGCTAAGCATTCCAAGGCTGACATATTTAGTTTCTGTTTTTCCTCTAAGTCTTCTGGAGTGGCAGGCCAACAAAACCTAAAACCTTAAGATTCTGAAAAAGAAAGGCCAAGTTTTTAAAACAGAAGCTGAAATTGAAAGATTAAGTTTTTCTTATTAAGTAAAAAGGTATTTTAAGTATCTTGTGTTCAAGTTTAAAATAATGTGCTCTGCCAATGACTGTTTCGATGGAAGGTGAGCCACAGGATGGAAAAGATGTCTTCATTTCCACGTGATTTTTCTGAAGATGACTGTGACAATGGTGACAGCTCAGGTACTGCCTCCCACATGTTCAAACAGAAGGAACATCTGAATAACCAAAGGCGGAAACAAGCTGCTCACATGTACAAGGTCTGCCTTTAGAATGGCCCTCAAAAGCCCCCAGGTAAAGCTGCAGTCAGTGTGATCCCCCTGCAGAACACCAACACCATCCACCCTTCTCTACCCCACCTGCAAAAATACAGAGGTGCTGAACAACATATCCATGACACCAGACGGAGAAAGTCTGTGTTCTTCAACAAGCTTTGAATAATATAAAGAATATTAAAACAATATAAAGAATAATGAAAAACAATTTCATGAAACTAATGAGAAGAGTTAAAATATCCGTTCATTTTAATTTTATTTTCAAAGAGCTTCAGTCACAAAAATGATTTACAAGTCTATTTACAATTCTATTGTACAGTTATTTATGTATGCCTCTTGACAACAGGGTACCATTCTAGAGCAGCAATACATATTTTAAATACAAAGATGTAGTATCATTTCAGATTTAAAAATAAAAGGAAGCTGAGCTTCTAGAGAGCGCTGTAATGATGAACATTTTAATCTGTGTTAGGCTTGAGGAATTAATGACAAACTAAGTAGTTTCTGGTTCACATAATTATTAAACAAGCTGCAGTTTGTTGAAAATAGTTTTAAAAACCTGAAGCTTTACTGTATATAAAATCAACATATTCAAGACTCTAAAAATTGTCAAAAACCCACAGCTTTCCCTTAGACATACAAAACCCCAAGTTTACAATTCAGAATTTCATGGGAGAAATCCTACAGGACTTGAGCTCTCTCATTTTGTGATGACCAACGTAAGCATTAAAAATTTGCAGCATAAAAAGGACTCCACATCTGCTTAGTATTATACTGCATACACATATACAGTACAAGATCATTTACCCAATTTGGGACGACTGTTCAGCACAACCTTTGTGAAGAAAGAAAAAAATAAATAGAATTAAAAATCCAACAACTTTTTAAAAAGTGCAACAGTAAGAGTTTCCAATTTAAAGTTATGGTGAATATGGACAGTTCTGTGGGGTTTTTTAGCCTCTTCTATTCAAGCATTATTTGCAGCATTTTCTTTTTACAGTAGATTTAATTCTATAGTACATGAAACTAGAGTTACTGCTAATTGAATCTGAAGGGAAAGGAAAAAAAACTTTAAAAATAACCCTGAGGGATATACAATTTCATGATCTTGTAATTTATTTCTAAAAAGCAACATTTATTATTTAGCAATTGCTTTTCTGGATAGACCAGTCCTTTAAGTATGTGCATAAATAATATTTAAAAATCAGTAATATTTACAAATCCTAATACATCAAAATAAAATACATACAGATTAAAGTCTGCATACACAAATAATTTAATAATAAATCAAACTCCTCAACATAAGGCCAAAATATACAGCAGGAAGAAAATGTCTACCCAGTATCTAGTAGAGCTCACTAACTTGGTCTGTTCACCTGAATTTAGATTTTCAAGATGAACCTAAAAGATTTTTTTCACTACAAAATGAATTTCATCTTACTTCAAAACAGAAACTGAATATGCTAGTGCAGATCTAGTTTGCTGCATTTCTGAAAACCAGAAAAACTAAACTGCTCAAAAGGAGAAAAATTATAGGTGGTCAAATTCAGTTCTTGGGCAGGAAGGCATAAATCCCAATAATTGCAGAAAATGCAAAAGCTTCTTTTGTGGCTGAACTTGCAACAACAAGACGGATTCTCAGAAAAGCTGATTTATTATTCTTGACTAAGCGTCAGAGCTCAAGCATGCAACCTCAGGAACATTTACCAACCCTGAACGCAGACCTGGAGGAAACAAGCTCCCATTTGCAAAACATTCAAATTTACGACGCTCATGAGCCATTAGTCACTTGGTTAAGTGGAGACACTTGGCAATTTCTGTTTTACTAAGAGTTCCCTAAAATGCTCTCTGAAGACAAGCCCACCTTAATAAGCTGTTTCCTTCTCACTTTCTAGGTAAGTCTAATAAACTAGAATAAGACTGAAAAACTAGCTTCAGAAACCAAACAAGCTGGGAGAAATTATCAGTTTAGGGAAAGTATTAAGTAAAAGCATACAAAAGGGAAAGACGCAAATATTTTCTTTCAGTTCTCATGGAACAGCAAATCTAAAATGGTCAATGAAATGGAAAGCAGAAGCTTATGCGTTTAAGGATAAGTCACAGCTCCCAGGTCCAAGATGCATAGCTTCACAACATTTTTCAACTAAAATA
>VZTN01030958.1:4141-67398 GCA_013400515.1 Erpornis zantholeuca
GAAAACACAAAGATTTATGGGAACAAACCCTATAAAAAAAGCCAAAAAACCCAAGGGGAGACACACACACAAATAGGAAATACAAGTGAAGACTTTCACTTGAAAAAATTAGTTCTACAGTCTTACTTTCCAAAAGCTCCAAGTGTAACAGAATTGTGCTAGAAAACAGACTGATTTTCCTCTGGTGCCTGTTTCTCTGGTCTAGAGGACAGCAGAAAACATTAGTGCTTTTAAGAAATAGGTTTAAGAAAACCTATTCATAGGTGCAGTACGCATTTCTAGGCTTGAGCTGATAGGTGTCGACCTAAGCTTGAAGCTTATCATAGTTGAAGCTAAGACACTTATTTCTTTTTGGGGGGTGGGGAAGTATGGTACTTTCTTACATGGCTGCTTTTAAAGCTCAGCAATTAACAGAAGAGAAGAATCTGTAGCTCACCCCATTTCAGCTTTAGTTTATTAAAAAACATTGCTTGTTCCTGTACTCTGGCCAGCTAGTGCTATGTCACACAGTCTGATAGTACTTTGGTATCAACAGAAAATGACAGCACAAGTAAGCAAGTTTTCATCCAATATCAAGCCATACAAATTAACCAATTCATAAGCCCACAGTTCTTCCATTCTTGCTTTTTCAGGAAGTGAAAATATCCATATGAATGATGCCAGAATTTTGCAAAATAATTTGTCCACTGGAGTTTCAACTGGCAGAACCATTGCAAGGTACCAGTTGGAAAGACAAAAACTCAGAAAGTGTTTAGGATACTTTAGTCCTTAAGGCATTTTCTGTCTTCAGATGAGAATTTTTAGATCATGAAGAAAAGAGCATTATATTGCCTGTGTAGTTGTTCAAACTAATATGACTTATAATTATTTGAATTAATTTTATCAAGCAAAATTCATTTGGGTTCATCTAGCCAGGGACTTCAATGCAACTAAGAGTTTGCTGTGTTGTAAGAATCACGAGCACCATGCCCTAAACCCTGGCAATACAGTCAGTGGTTCTGCCTGCCATCTGCCTGCCTGTGAGCAGCTAAGAAATGCTACTTGGTCTTTCCTGTCACACACCAACAATCCATCTTTCCCTTTTACCTGCCATCTAATCAGAAACAGAGAAGCGACCTTTCCACTTGCAAGTTAACATGTTAGAATTGCTGCTCACTTCACAGAAGGACAGCCAGAGACTTGAGCAAATAAGTGATCTACAAATACATTTCAATGACGCAAGGCAGAAAATCAAGCAGAAAGATGGGTTTTTTAGTCTTTTTTTTTCAGAGAAGTCTTATGCTGCAAAGGACATAAATCCCTGTCTCTGGTTCCTCAGTATTAGCACACAGAAAGGCACCTTTCCTCCTTAGTGCCACTTTTCAGTCTAAACAGAGCTGAGGAAGAGAGGCGACCAACCTTCTTGGCACAATAAAAAATGAAAGTCAATCTCTGGTGTTCCTGCTGAGATGTATCCTTTCACCCTCACTGTGTGTCCAAGGCATATAAAAGGGTATTGCAGTGTTTTCAATATACAGTATAGCTTGTATTTATAAAATAAATATATGCAAGTATACCTATAAAATATGCTTATTCATTGTGGTCCACAGTCCTTCCATGAATGCTGCTGCTGCTACAAAGTTGAATAAAGAGTCAACTGAGTACAGGCTGTAGCAATGAACATCTCTATTGCACAGCCGAGCTTGAACCTTTCTGGGCATGATCTCAAGCTGATGAAGCTACTTGATTACAAGTTGGTAAACTTTTGTTTGTAGTCAAGGGAAAACTGCACAGACCTCAGCATGAAATGTACTCAATCTTTAATGTTCACGACAGTTATAAACAGTGACATTCACAACTGTCACTTCAACTGACAAATTCTAATAAGGAATGGATCATTATGGTCGATTTTGAAGAAAAGTACTCTAGAAATCCTTCAAATCCCAGTCTGCTACAGACACACAGTAATCACAATATGGTGTGCTCGTGCTGTGGAGCCACCTGAGAACGACTCCCGAGAACAATCTGTACTTACCACAATTGCCAGACTTAATTTACTTTCAGTTTATGTGCCTTGGGTCTTGAGAACAGGTAGATTGCTTTCATGGAGAAATCAGTTCTGCAGGGAAATCGGATCAATAAATCTCTCAAAATGTGCACAGTTTCTCTCTAATTTTCCATTGCTTACTATCAATGCAGCAGCATTAGGCAGCCTGCCTTTCCTTGATCAAGCATGTCATTAACTGCCCCTAAAAGAAGGGATCTGCTGTGCTGTACCAGACACACTGTCCTCTAGAGGATCAGAAAGAGCCAGCATTCCAAGCATCACTTCTCCACTTAGGATTGAATTTGCATTCAGTCTTCACACAAAGCAAGAACTGAAAACATTAGTTTTAAATAAAGAAAAGCATGACCCTAATTCATACTTCATTTCATGGAAGGGCATTAAAATTAATTCTCACCCCTGTGCTAAAGCTTCACATTTGTTTTCAAAAAGTACTGTTCAGTATTAATAACAGATGCTCTAGCTAACTAATCCTTCACATATCCTGTCATTTGTTTTGGCTTTCAAGTTTTCTGTTCTTAATGGGTTCTTTTTCCAAATAATGCACATCATCATAGATGCTGTATTACCAGACAGATGTGTCTCTCTTCCTCCCCCCTACACACACGTTTTCTGATGTGCCTTTCCAACCTACTACCAGAGTGTTAAAAACCATATCCACACAAGAAAATCCTCATATTTGAATGCAATGTACTGTACCTGTAGGTGAACTGTGAGTTAAAAGTGAGCATCATTTCATAGATAAGATATTAGAAGAAGACACACAAGACGCAATGCATTTAATTGCAGGCTCAGCCAGGATCTCCTACAGCCTAAGGTAAAATCCATAATCCTTAAGATAGACTTTTCTGATCTGTAAAATGAGAATAGTTACATTGTCCACAAGTTTTTTTTTTTATTTTTGAGAAATTTTGAAGCTTAATGTTCTGAACTTGCTGATGTTCAATATTTAACATCTCAGAACACTGATGGGGATCTCTGAACATTTCAAGGAAGAATAAGAAGAAAAGCAGAAAATAATCCTCATAAGTCAGACTGTTTCTTTTTTCATGCATATATATTTATAGAAAAACTAGCAGGTTTCATTCTTTCTTTGCCAGAAATGGGATGCAAACTCTTTGACACAATTAGATAGGAAGAATCAAAGCCCATCTGACAGTTCCCTTCATGGAAAGATTAGAGCCATGGCTGGAGGTAGGATCATCTTCCTCCGTTTTACTGACAAAATCTGTGATAAATTGCTGTACAAACCTCATTCTCTCTCTGTGAGCAACTCTGTAGGTGTTGTTTGATTTTATATAGATATATATATTTCTATAGGTATCTATATAGGCATATAAAAATCACACTCCAGCAAAATATGGCACCAATGCTTGGCAGACTACATATTATATGCTCACTGAAGAAATCACAGGATGAAGTTCTCTATCACTGACTTCTACAGCCACTCCTACAGCCGACTAGACCATAATGGTCCCTGCTGTCATCAAAATCTAATCCTCAAAAATTGAAAAAAAAAAAAGACCCACAACAAAACTACCAACCCAGAAAAACAAGGTACACACAAAAATATCACAATAAAAATAAATATAACAATAAAAAAAACACACACATTCCCCACATCAGACTCATTTTCCTATTCTGTAGTTCTATGTAAGTTTAGTTGGCTGGGGGGGAGTGAACATCATCTTTGTTATAATAAATTGAGTTTTCATCTTAGAGAACTTTTAAAGCAGATTATCTACAGCATTCAGACATGAAAACTGTCTAGCACACATGCCCTGACTGTATCAGCTGTGCTTTCCAAGCTTAGAAATAAGAGTTTAGCCCCTCCCTTGTTTCTCAGGTCAGAAAGGGCTAACAGTACTTCAAAAGATAGCGCATACTCTCAGCTGGATAAGTTTTTCACTGTGGGGGGAATTACAGTCCCAAAGGAAGCTCCTTTCTTCTATTAAAAGGAGAAATTTTGGCTGCTGAGGGAGGCAGAGCTGTGGGAGAAGGTTTTTAATGAACTGAAGTAGAAATTGTGTGAATTAGCAGCTGCGTCACCGGATTGGGAGTCAGGAGATCCGTGCTCTATTCCTGGCTCTGTGACCTCAGGCAGATCGGTTCTACTTAATAATTACTGCACTGCAAGTAATTGGTAGCCAAAAAATCATGTAATGCAATACCCATACAGTACTGTTAGCCACTTTATGTTGCTTTCAGTTTAGCAGCAAATGAGACAGGAGATGTCCTAGCCCTTCTGAAGAGATGAATTGGAAAGAGAAGACCAAACCCAGGACCTGGTCTGCAGAGTGCCACATACATGGAGCAAAGACTGAACAGGTAGACAGCGAGAGAGAAAGACATCCAAGATGTAAGGTTGCCCTAGACCTACTGGCCAAGCAAGGAGTAACATCCAGGCAGCAACTACTATCCCCTCCAACTTGGTCTTTTCAAAAAAAAGTCATCAGTACTGCAGAAAAAATTGGAAGAGTTACATATTTTAAAAATAAAAAATAAACAAAAAAACAAACAAAACAGCAGACAACCAAAAAAAAAACCAAAAAAAACCCAAACAAAACACTAGAAATCATCAAGCATTTTAACACACAAGCCAAATAAAGTTACAGGATTGTTTGGTCACAGTGTCAAGCATATTTAAGGAAACCAGTGAAATATAACAAATTGTACACTGGGTCATATCTTGGCTTCTGAAAGCAGCATGGATGGCTTAAAATTTGGAAGAGTGGGAGGATTATTACTCCTCTAAACACTCTTTTATTACAAGACTATAAATCACTTTGCTAGGTACTATAAAACAAAGACTATATCCCAAAGACTAATACAATTTAGAAAGGCATTATGCATCCTCTTCCCTTCTGGTTTTGCAGACTCTTCCCCCATCTGGTATTAACTCAGACAACCTGTCTCTTCACATTATCTTCAAGCTGCCTCTAAACTTTCATTGCACCCTGAGTATGAGATTTCCGTTCTCAATCTGCACCTTAACCAGTAAAGTTTCTAGGTATACTGTCAATATTTTCCCTGGGTCAGGTCAATATTTGATTTCTTAGCTTTCTTCATAAATGAAATTAATACTGCAGCAAGAAAAAGCCCTCTGAGTTTTATCAGTTTTGAAACATAAGCTCAAAAAGGAAACCTCAGATGTCTTTTGAAAATGGAAGGAAAATATCCTAGCTATGAACATTAGACAATGACTGTAGTTCTTATTATCTACTTATACTTGCAAATAAAAAAATTATTGTATCTAATAGTCTTCAGAGAGCCACCCCTAAGCATTTAGATACATTAATCTAATTTGCTATAAAATTTAAAATTACATATATTTGGGTTTCTTTCCCCTTTCTACATAAATTTGTGTGTCTACAGAACTCAATATCCCAAAAGACTGTTACAGCATAAATTCTTCATTAGAAGAACTACCCAAAGGCAGCATCCCCTGGTGCAGCTGACTTCCAGCTGCACCAACAGGTGTTTACTGCAGTGCTTGTGTACAGCGTCCAGTTTGCCATAATGAAAGTAAAAATGTAAAACAAAAAGCCCACACAGCATTTTTCAACTCCCCTTGCTATGCAGAAGAAGGTGAAATGTCCTGCTGTGGGGTAACAGAGCCATACAACTCGCCCTCAGTGGGCAGGAGTGGCCTCAGACATGATGGGCTCTGGCTTGGCGAGTGCAGCTCAAAGCTGGGAGTCTCAGCACCGTGACAGCACACACACTCAGAACAGGCTGGATCTGGACACCCCAGGATCAAAGGCAAAACCCTCATGGTCCAAAGCCTTCTTCTCTAGAAATACATCATCAGCTTCAACACTTACAAATCATTAGTTTAATTCCAGCAGCATGAGGAGAACACCTTTGTAAAAGGCATTTCAGCTCCAGCCCAGTAAAATTGGATCACTTGGCTAAATTAAAAACTGGTTTTTTTTATTCCACTCAGGAACAATTACACTCATAATGTACTTAAACAGTGATTTTGTAGAAATCTCATATTTGGTTGCCAGTATAAACACATCTTTCCTCTAGTCCTTATCACCAACACACAACCATACTCCACACAAAATTATTGAAAGACTGTGAGAAACAAGAGTATGTTTAGAAGAGATATATTTTGTTTCTGCAATCAAGTAGCAGTATAATAGAGTTTCAAAAGACATTGTTTTCTATTATGATTTTGTGGGAACGAATGCAAACTGTTTTTTACTTTTTCTACATTTCTTGGTATATCTGCATGAACTTTGTTGAAAGAAATCAGTCTTTTCTAAAAATCCAGAAAGGTTAAATCCCTATCCCAATAAGAAAATAAAAACATTAAAAAAATGCGAGAATTGACAGATCACATGTGCTTTCTTCTACCTCAAGTGTAACACCAGCAGGTTTTAGACAATGGAAATTCTCCAATCCCATTTTACTCCAGCAGTATTTGCAAGAATTATGTAAACCTCTACCACTTTTCCAGTCACATGGAAAAATGAACCATAATTGGTAAAACACAGCACCCTGGTACAGTGCCCGAAGGCAGTGAGAGCAAACATCAGCAGGTGGAAGCCAGGCACAGCCAGGAGCACCCCACACCAAAGGGTTTGCCTGGGGCATTAGCTAGGCTCAGCTGCCCTCCCTGTCGCTGACCATTCTTCACCTCTACCATATGTAATTTCATGCCATGAGATTCCTTCCCAGGGCACAGAATAAAAAGAGTACCTCTGTTGGCCCCTTTTGCACTTTAATCCTGCTGACCAGAGGCACACTTGGGCAGGTAGATGTTCTGAGGTTGTTATTGCTCTCTGTGTTTTGCTTGCTTGTGAAGCATGGAACCATTGTTCAGTTATACATCATAAAATAAAAACACCTGGCTCAAGCTCCTGCTCAAATATCAGTCAAAATACAAATTACTAGTATAGAACCTCTGCAAAGAGTATTTCTGGGTCCACTCCCCAGTGCCCAGCAGGTAACAAGACACTTTCCAGCCTAACTTCTCTGGCTTCTTTGAGGAAAGCTGGATCACAGGAAGACCCATAAGAGCCTGTCTGTTGCAGGGAAGAGCTGCAGTCATGCTGAGGCCCCAGCAGCAGAAGTTAACCCCTCCAGGCAATTCCCCATGTGCAGCAGCAGCCAAGGAGCCTCTGGGCACCCTGGGCCACCAGTATCTCCTGCTGCAGGATGGGCAGCAGCTGGACAATGCCTCATCGGACACCAGAGAAGGACAGCTCCCATAACAGCAGTGTCTGGGGGAAGAAGTAGTCTGCTTAAGTGTGTACAAACCCAATTTCCTTCCTGATGTCCTGTCCTTTCCTCCCTTCAATAAGGCACCGCTTTATTATGTTACTTGGCAAAGAGCAGTTTGTTCAACACAAGGGTAATTAGTTTAAATTTTTCTGTGTAGGAGCTTAAACCAGTATTTGTAAGTGACCTCTACAGGGTCCTTGTTGCTGTCAACAGCATCCTGGCAGGAAGTTAGAGGTTCAGTGCCGTTCAGTTTGCAATAAGCACACCAATGCTGCTTACTTTCTGTACATACATCTAGTAACCAGGCAATTACAGCTCCCAGTTGCAGGGTAGCAGGGGAAAAACTTGGATCTTCAGCTGCCAATTCAAGAAAAAAAAAAAAAAGAAATATATCAATAAAATTTCCCCCCTTTCCTAACACAAAAGGGAGTAAAGGCACACTTGCCTTGCCGTAGCACTCCTCCTCTCTGTCCTCAGACCAAGAAAGCAATCCGGGGTTACAGTAAGACTGTAGTAATTACTGAAATATTGCTCTTGAAAATACAGGTCCTTTGCCTCTAGGGGCCCTGTTCTTGCACTTCCAGCAGAAGACTTCCTAACAGAAGAGGAAGTCTTACATCTAATGTCTTTCCATTAATGAATTACTGCTAAGGGTAAACACCTTTTAACAGAAATGATCTGTTATCACCAGAATGACTGAATATCAAAAAGAAAGCCTAAAATTGTGTCCTGTAGCAAACCATGGATTTTAGCTTATCACGTGTATTTGTGCTAACACATAACGGAGATAATTTAGGAAGAGAGAGGATTTAAAACTGTTTGCACAAAAATCTAGCAAAGTAAGAATAAACAGTAAGCCAGCTGTCATCCAGCTCTCGAGATTTTGCAAGGCGATGTGTAAAACCAGTTGAGGCTTTCAGTCTATTACACAGAAGAAGACTCCCCAGGCAAGTCCAGATGCTTAACCAGAGCTTTGCTCAAAAGCCAGAGAACAAAACAGGAGGTCACTGAAGACAAGAACACATGGAAGCAAATTCCTTCCATGCAGCTGCATGGGGGAAAAAAAAGCTGCAACAGAGACAATGAAGGGTGTTGAAGACAAAAAAAAAAAAAAAAAAAAAAAAAAAAAAAAATTTTTAAAAACAATTTTTTTAAAAAAAAATTNTGTTTAAAAAAATATTTTAGCTAACTTTTACTGCCCATCTAAACACAAATAGCTCCTTAAAGAGAGATAGCACATAGCATAACTGGGCTCAGCAATGCCAAGCTGCTCAGACAAAACCAATCACTGAAGTCAGAGCTATTTCTCCAAGTATTTGAAAAAAACATCCCTCTCCCACTCTTCTGGGCAGCTGGCTCACTCTGGCTCTGCTCTCACACTCCTCAACCCATTCAGAGCTGAGTCTCCAGGCCAGCGATCTCTCTGCAAACACCATTTCCCAAGGGGCAACAAATGAGCGTACGCTGGCCTATTTTCACCTCAGATTTATTGCCCTCCAGGGAGAATAAATCTTAATATCTAAGGAAAAACAATCAATGTAAACTTACTACAAATGCACAGTTTATGAACTTATTTTTAAAAGTTAGTCAAAGTATCATGGTTTTTTCTTTGTTAAGTTTTGCTTCCTTTTTTTTGCCCCCATTATTTGACTAACCGGAAGTCAGAGAAGACAGCAAAATTTATTTTAAAAAGTTCCTCCTTCTTCCTGTCTTAAAAGCAAAGTATTCCCTGGATATTGAAAAACACCTAACAGTATTATTTTACACCAAGACAAAAGAGTTACATTTGCCTGCTATTAGTAACAATATTCACTCCAGATATTCATGGACTTGGGCATACAGCTGAAATGCAACCTGTGTACTGATGGAAGAACAAAAATAAGCCACAGCTTTCACATACTTTATGTACCACATCAGGCATCATTCCTGCCTCAACACTCAGGCAAGGAGCAATAGCCCATGCTGCTACTCAGGCATCACCTGAGGTGGGAGAAAGGGGACCTCAACCAGATAAACAAGAGAGCAGAAACCCCAGATATTCGAGGTGTGTCTGCCTGCTCTCACCTCTCCAGGACTGCAAAGTCACCTCCTCACATTTCACATCTCTGAGAACAGTTACTGCTCCTGGCCCCATTATTCTAGAGTTTTCTGCTAACAAGCATCCCTTTACCATCCACTTACTTAAGGCAAATGCAGCAAATTCTGCACCAGAAATTGCTTCCGAGCTACATCATATATTGTAAATGTCAAGCATGACTGTTTCCTTTTTGTCTGTTTTACAAATATCTTACACTGTATTATACCAAACTAAGAGGCTTGGGGAGGCGGGGGAGCATATCCTTCTTTTTGTACAATTTATTTTATTCAGTGCATAGCATTTGCTATGGTTGCAGCACCATATCCTGCAGGAAAAAATGCAATATAAGTGTTCCTAACCTCCAAGGAAGCTGAGGTTAAAGAGCCCTCTACTGAAAGCTGTGTTTTCTCAAAAGTTTGCTACACTTCACAACCTCTTTTTCTCCTCCACATGTCTCAGAACATTTGCATTGATCACTCAAGCAATAACAGCATAACCTCCCTCCATAGCCAATACTGTAAAACGGTCACATCCTGGAGATACTCAATGTATGTATGAAAAATGCTTTCTCATAAAAATGCTGCCTCATAGACAGCAACAGTTCTCACTAAGCCTCAGATTTTAATTGCCCAATATAATCAGAGAACAGTCTTCAGGGCCTACATTTAGCTAAGTTTACAAATTTGCATGTACCCAGGTGTTCTGCAGGCAAAGAAGAAGAATATGTAGTTCTTCCTCCAGAAAGTTTACAGCACAACTTTTTAATCACTTTATTTGGGGAAAAAAAAGTTGTGGAGCAAATAGAAGTGTCGATCGCTCCAAATTTTACAGAGTACCAATTAAATTCCTTTTCAGTACAAAACTCAACATAGAAAGAGAAAAAGATGAGAAATTATAAACTAATTACAGCAAACTTTCCACTGATGGCAACTGGAGGACAAACTACAAAGTTAACTGACCCAGAGAAGGTTAATAGGACAAAAGAATGAATTGGGTGGACATGAAAAATTGGAGGAAAGACAAATTCGGAACTGATGTCAAGCCACACATTTTAATTGCGGAACTGAATGCCAGACACTGACACAGAGCTGGGGTCATCCAGAGAACGATCAAAGGGCATTTGGGGGACATTGGGCACTGGGGTGCAGCAACTTGCTGCAGAAAATCTCACTGGTCTTTACTCACACTGTAGCTGTGTTATATGAAATAACTAACATGAACGGGGGTGCTCTTTCAAGACAAGAAAAAAAACACCCACAGAAAGAAAGAAGATAGTCATACCACTGAGGTTGTCAATCATAAGGAAAAGAAAACTACAGCCATTCAAAATAAACTGCCCCTTCGGAGCTGAGGTCACCTTGTCAATATCAATCTTCTCATTTTGATGCACATTAAGAGCTATTGGAGTGTCCCCTTTCATCCTATGACTGTGAATTGACCTTACTGACACTACTGAATACAATATGGTCATTTAGGGATGTGGTAATTATTGGTAACTGCACTAACAAAGTTAGTAGCACACAGGGCACCATTGCTCTGGCTTGTATTGCCACCTGGCCTTTATTTTAAGAGATTTATTCTAATTTCATATGCCTTGACACACTACATACACATCAGTGCCTTATTTACCCTTTTTTTCCATGGGATTTCCATTACAGCTTCTACTAAAAAAGAACCAAAAGAAGAAAGTAGCTTAAAAATCTTGATTGAAGCCTATAAAAAGTCACACACAAATACTCTTCCAACCTTATCACAGCACCATTCTATATTCTCTATCTTCTGTCAAAATGCAACACGGCTGGGTCAAGGGTGAGACCTCCTGCCATGTGCTGCAGCCTGTCACTACAGAGGTGACACAACACATCCCCGACACCTCTGACATGCACCAGCCCATCAGAAACTGCACCTCCCTCTCTCCAGGGTTATACTCTGCTTCCAAAATGAATCAAAAGGTAAAACTGTCTCCAAGACTCGAGATGGGAAGGGCAGGTGCCTAAGATCTGTACACACACTCCTTTTTCAGGACTCCTGAGCAGCAGCAGCCCTGTGAGGCCGAGAGGTGGCCGTGCTGGGGGAGCAGTGGCCAGCCCAGGCACACACAGCAGCTGCTGCGCTGCTGCCAGAGATAAGCCACAGTGCTTCCTCAGGCAGCAGCTTCCTTTGGTCTGAAATTGCCTTTACTGATTTACTGATGAAGATATATAATGTGATCACCACAGAGATGACTTTTTGTTAAAAGGAAAGAGAAATAATCAATAGTAGCTTGGGCTGGAAAGGGACCTTGGAATTGATTTGGAGATGACATGCTGGGCTTAGGCCCAAAGCAGAG
Source organism: Erpornis zantholeuca (assembly GCA_013400515.1). Classification (NCBI taxonomy): domain Eukaryota; kingdom Metazoa; phylum Chordata; class Aves; order Passeriformes; family Timaliidae; genus Erpornis; species Erpornis zantholeuca. Next base: position 15,824 of record VZTN01030958.1, read on the forward strand.
ATCCTGGCCAAGCAGAGTCTAATGCTTTTAGAGTTCATTTAAAGATGACCCCAAATTAAATTTCCAATTGTAGGGGTCTAATTCACTCCAGATTGTTTAGAAACACTGCTAAGAAAAAAGAAAAATCCCAACACAAATACCCTTCTGAGGTTTTGGAGTTCAACTTAATAAATCTTTAAGCAGACCTTGTATTTTATCCCATGCTTGTTCACTTTTGTTGCTATAGGTTGTCACATTCTGCTAACCCGGAAGATCAATCAGAGGCAAGTTTCTCAGACAGCTTGCAAACATGACTATTTTCCTAACACTGTTTCTATTCAGTGCTACTTCTGCCACAGACAGATCCACATTCTTAAAGCTATTTATTTTCCCTTGAAATAGATACAAGCGGCAGCAGCAAGGAGGAGGCACAACACTCCACCTATTTAAACTAAGCACTCAAAAATATTTCACCTCATTTTGCCATATCACAAGCAAGACTTGAGAAGTTACCTGGCGTTAGAGATTGCCACACATTCATTCCTCCAGACTGCAGCAGTCCCATCACATCAGATTCATCTGCAGTGCAGTCCTACCTGCCAACTGTGCCAGCAGCATTTGCTTCACAACTGAGAGAAAAGCGAGAATAAACCCCATGCTGATGACCCGGAAAAAGGTCACTGAATCTCACTGCACTGTGAAATGCCACTGCAGACATCCAGAAAAAGATCCAGAGCACCAGAAATGCAGCAGTGACAGAAGACCTGTCATCTGCTACTCAGAGTATTTCAGTAACTCCAGCAGCCTGAGCAGTACATTTGCAGAGTTCTCAATGCCAAAGCCCCAGTGTTTTTCCCTAAAGAAAGCATCACTCTGCAAAGACAAGGGAGATGAGGTGAACGTGGTGAAAAGAAGAGGGGAAATAGAGGTGAAAAACACTTCTTTCAAGTGAGTCATACTCCCTTCGACTGTTTCTTCAGCTGTGTCTTGACAAACAATTAATGCTAGATTTTCACACTACCACTCATTTGGCAGAAGATATTTAAGTCAATACAAAACACAGATCGGATTTCAAATTAGCAAGATCACCAATGAATTATATGACAAGAATGATAGCAAGCCTGTGCTGGCACCAGGCTTCGGCATGCCACCTGGTATTCCAGATTGCACTGATCCCAGCCTGTGCTGGTCCCCACCACCTGGTGCATTGCAAAATGCCTCTTCTGCAGTACTGCAAGGCTTTCTGAGCAGCCCTCTTGGAGGGAGGGCCCTTCTGTTTCCAAGGTCACCCACACTTCCGAGAAACAGCCTTGCAGCAAGGCTGCTCGGCTCCACCAGACCTTTACTTGCATCTCAGCATTGTAGGAACTGTATGCTACTTGAGCCTGCTGACTGACCAGTGATCCTGTCAGTGCTCTCCTCCTCGTGACCAGCACTACTTTCTCATGCCCATCTTGCTCATTGAAGACAGCTGTACCCCTCCTTGACGTGATTCACAGTGAGCACACCCACTCCAAAAGGGCATGCATGCTTCTGCCCAAATCAACTTCTCCTTGCTGCCAGAGCTTTATGGACCAGCTCTTTTTCTCCCCTGGTGATCCAGGCTGATAACAGCTCATGCCCATTTCCTGGTCACAGCTGGGGCCAGACCATGAAGTGAAGCATACCCACAGCACCCCTCAGAAAGCCCTGCTTTCTCTGGGTGGAGGGCATCTTGTGCTGTATCATCTGACCAGGAATGAGAACTTCTTAAATGTAAGCAGACAAATCTCCTAGTCCAGAAACTACCCAGGAAGGAGCTGTTGCTATATTTAGCGACAGATAATTTTGTAAGCCAAAACAATAATGAAATAATCAGCTGTAGAGCAGGAGAGGTCATTGACGAGCAGAGAGAAGTCATACCAGGGTCCAGACCACATTTCCCACTGAAACCTCACTTCTAGCAAGAGCAAGTCACCACTATTGCTGCACACAGGCAGCTCTGTAGTATTATTTCTCTTCTTTAAAACTAACAGCAAAAACTCCAGGAGTGAGGGCTGAAGAAAAATTGGCAGAGACTTCAAGCCTTGGCCAGGGCCTCTCTAGGAGTGCTCACAAGGACAGAGCACACATTGCCTGGTCCTTCAGCCCTTGCCACCCTAGGGACACACAAGCACCTGGACCCCATGGCAGAGAACAATGTTCAGAAAGCAGCACAATCTAAAAAACGTCAGGGCAGCCCCTTGCAGTGCATGTAGCAAGTAACAGGAGGGAGAAAATTCATAAAAACAACAGCATACTTGGCTTAGAAAGTCATTGTCCTACATGGCTTCTAAGGAGATTTCCAGCAATGCCAAGGAATCAGTAGTGCAAGAAAACTTTCCTTCTTACCTGGTTCCACCACCTTCTTCCAAGTGCAGCAGTGCTTGTGACTCCAGCCCCCCAGCACTGAAGATCTGATGCTGAAACAGCTGCAAAACAAGGTGTATTAGATTAGTTATCACTCACCTTAACCAGAAAAGCCTGTGTCTCATCTGGTAGATCACAGAACCCTAGCAAATGTTCTGGGATCTAGCTAGCAGGTCAGGGGGGAGGGGAGCCAAGGGACTGCCAGGGACAGCACCTGCCTAGGGAGGTGCAGTGCTGGTGCTATAGCTGAGCTCCTGGGGCAAAAAGAGAGAGCTAGTAAGTGACCTCACAGAATGTTCTGACTTGGAAAGGGCCCTCAAGGATCACCAAGTCAAACTCTCTTAAGTGAATGTCGCATACAGGGATCAAACCATGACCTTGGCACTGTTAGCACCATGCTCTGACCAACTGAGCCAATAAAAGATTGATGGAAGGTCTGGTTGCATACTGGGGGTGGGGCAGAAAGATACATGAACTGGAATAAAATGTGCCAAAATTAAGTTAATAATTATTATTTTTTTTAACTATCCCACATTTTCACTTACAGGATAAAGATACATGGAATCATTGCTTTGTGACTCACAGCTACGATGCTCCAAAACCAGCACCAGGAGCACTAAAGAACATTTGCCATGCCATTGCTCTGTTTCCCACCTTGGCAAAAGCAGATCATTTATGAGCTCTGCTATCAGAGTACCTTAGAGGCTTCTTACATCTACATGAGTAAAAACTGTTGAGACTGTTAAAGTGGATGTAGAATAAAAATGCTAAATATACAAACTCTCCGTATTAGCTATGGTTGGAAGGAAAATTGGAGGCTCAGCAGATAATTGCTTTACTCATTATGGCAAATTATCCATTCCAAAAGGCAACTAGTGGCATGAAAATAACATGTGTATGTTGGAGGACATTAGCAGAGGTGTAAGAATTCCCATTAACAGTGCTAGTTTATAGTTTTAACTTTACAACAAATTAGCCATACATTGCTAAAGCTTCTCAACATCTCTCTTGCTGGAAATTAAACCTTGAGCTCACAGCTATTGACATCTCTGTCTTTTCATAATAACAAACCTTAAATGAGATAAATTAATACTTTTCTGCGGTGGTTGGGGAAAAAACACTGATTCAAATCATTCAGGAGTAGCTCCAAAGGCAAAAGCCCACTTATCCTTTCCTCTCCTGATATATGCTAATTTGTTTCAGTGAGAGTATTAACATTTAAGAGCAGACAGGTCTGCTTCACCTGCCCCAGTGTAGCAGGGAGGCTGCTTTGGAGTGACAGCCAGGAGCCCAGGGGCACAGGCTGCCCTCAGCAGAACATGGTGTGTGCACACCCCAGCCCACAGCACGGATGATGCCCAGGGCCCCAACTGCACCAGCAAGGTGAGAGAGCAAGGGAGGCACCTCAGAGTGTGTCTCACCTGTTGGAAAGGAGTAAGTCACTGATACCATGGAAGTCAGAGAAATCACTTCTGGGCTGGGAGAGTAAGGGGCTGGGGTGGGCTCTGCTTTACACCATTAGGCACAGTGGAATGAAAGGCACGTTTCCCTGCTAAGCCCTTTTACCCCAACAACAACAGGATGAATTATGTCCAATACATATTACAGTTCATTTCTTGAGAAGATGAAAGTGGCATCTTTTACTTTTCCTGAAGTGAAAGGCTGGATCACTATCTTTCCCACTTGCAAGCCTCAGGGACTAACAGGCATCACTCCATCTGGGAGACAAAAATCTGCCCTTCCAGCTGAGACCATAACCCAAGAGTATTGATCAAACATCCACCTCCCTTCCACATAATAGAATTATGTGAGCTAATTGTTTTTCCTTCTTTCATCTCCATAAATGAGGTCAATGGCAAGGGCGAAGAAGAGAGAATTAGCTCTAAGTGTTCTTGGCTTCAAAGCAAGAGGAGACAGAGCTTCCAGATTTTGGAGAGTGCTCTATGGGATTTATAAAGTACCAGGGGACCTTCTAAATATCTGAATTTAGAATTGGTTCAGCTTAGGACAAGGCTTGCCTGCACTGTCCAAAGGTTCGTGCTTTTCTACACCTGCTGTTACAATTTGGCAGTGCCACTTGTAGGTCACTGATAGCCCTTATGCTGTCCCTCCAACAGGGACCAGCTCTCATCCACAGCTCCTCAAGCATTTTGCAAACACGCATAAAGCTCCAGGGCAGATGTGGCAGCAGGCCCATAGCACAGTGCCTGCCTCTCTGTGCCTTGTCCTCATTACCTCCTGCCTGCAGTGCCAGAGCTGAGCAGCCCCTGTGGCCCCACAGCACTGTGAGCACGAGGCAAAGCAAGTACTGACAAGGCAGGTTTGTGTGTGCAGCTACACACCCACAGCAGCCTTACAGAAAGGAACACTCAACCGCCAGCACAGGTGCCAATGACAGAATTAAAACCCAGTTCCTGAGAGAAAAGGAGGAACTTTGGCTTTCTCTTCCAAAGCAGCAACGATTCTCTGAGGTCTGCCCATCAGCCCTCCTCTCTTTTATCCCCCCCAAAACATGGGCATTCCCTTGTGCAGTATAAAAGCCCTACAGGACTCATTAGTATCTCGGGCAGAATTGATAACAAGAATCAGGAATGATGGTCAGAGACAGGCAGCTGCAGACTTTTCTCCTATGGGTAAGGGAGCAATTAATTTGCTGCTGAACTCCCCACAGAGTGTTTTCCTATATTTTGGGGCCAGCTAGAACTGAAAAGATACACTGGTAGTATAACAGCAAGTTCTCCACCAGAAAGATTAAAGAAAAAAAAATTTCCACCCACCTCCAGGATTCTGTCCTGTACTTTTTCATCTCTGAGTCCCTGAATGCCGGCTGTGTGTGGTAAAGCTTCTGGCACGCTCAGGGCTATTGCAGCATCTGCTTTACAACCCTCAGGTTACAGCTGAGTCCAAACTGTCCAAGCACAAGACACGATGGCACAGCCAGAGTACGGAGGAGACTGTGTGAGGTGATGGGACAATTATGGCCTCACCAGGCCTTGTTCCTACCAGCCACCACCTCTGCAGCACAGGTGGGAGGAGAGCTCTCATCTCCTGGGCAGCCAAGCAAACAGCCACAGGTGGGAACAGTTTTACACTTTCCCACTCAGGGCAAGGCAAAACTCAGCGGAGGAACTCCCAGATGTTTGCTGTTCCTTTGTTAACACTGGTGCTGAAGCTGTAGAAAACAGTTTCGCATTCTGGAAAGATGCCTTTCAAGCCAAACTCTGAGTTTTATGGGGTTTATGCAGAGACCAACTCTCAAGAGGCAGAACTGACTTAGCAGATGTTACTGGTGTCAAAACAGACCAGGTACCCTTTCCTGAGGGACCAGCCCCATTAACCAAAAGCTGCAACACCAGTAAGGTCAATAATAACACCGTGTAAACGGAATTCTGCAAAGCAAAATTTTTATTGGAACGTTCTTGACACATTTACATATGTTTTCACCACATTTTTGCCAGAAAGAACAACTTATAGTATAGAAAACCTGCCAAAAACATATCCAGTTCAGCTCTGGGAATAATTTTAGAAAGTCTGTTCCTTCCTGGATGTGAGCAAAGGTTATTATGTGTCTCAAATAGATACAGTCCAGACAGAGCACCATGGGAGGAGGAGGGCTGAACTCACGATCTGTTTGTTTCCTGAAGAGCCTTTTGTAATGAACTTTGCAAAAAGACTTTTTGTAAATCCAAGTGAATGAAATTGCTTTATATGGCACTGGGATAAACAACTTATTGACAATTAGGTTTTTTTTTTTTAATTGCTTAAGCAATGAATCTTGGAAACAGAAGAACAAGCAGAAAAATTGGATAAAATCATTTTAAAACGCACACCTATCAGTAGGCTGGACATTAATCCTCTTCCAAAAAGGAGTTTCTCATTTAAATCATATGAGCAATCCCATCAAAAGTCAGGGGTTTATTATTTTCAGGAATAAAGATCTGTCTTTCTTTTCAAGCTGTGACCAGTCCCAGATCACAGAATCATCTGTCCAGATCCTCAATAATCCATCTTGTTCCCTGTGTTGTTACTGTCTGTAATGAATGATGTACCCTAGAAAGTATCACATGATCTGAAGACCTCTGAATTTTTGACAGGATGCAGTCTTGTAAGATTTGCAGCCTGTCTTGATAATCTTTGAAACGGCATACAACACTACAAACACATGATGAAAATTTGTGCATGAAAGAGAATTCCTATAACATACTGGAGTTTTTCTTCGGCATCAGGTATATGTTACTCAAAAAACCCAACAAACACAAGAACCAAAACCAGGAACTTATGACCTTAAGCCAAAACAGAGAAAGAGAAGATCTGAGACAATCTTAGCAGGCTTCATGACACTGAAGTGATTTTCAGCTACAGCCAACTCTATTGTAACCTATCTCTGCTTGTATCATTTAACCCTATTGTGGCCCAAAACTCTCGTTCTTACTCAGGCACTGAAATGCCAGATTTGGTGCCAGAGGGGAAATAGGAGCACGTTTCAGCTCTGCCCCAACTATGACACATCCACTTCCTAGCACAGTGGTTTTACTCCTTTCCCCATTCCTTTGGAAGGAGCAGTGCAGAGTTAAGGGTTTGTGATCACTCTTTCCTACAACATGGTGGTGGGATTTCCAGCTCCCACTGACTTTTCCTCCCATGGGAACACAAGATAAATATTTGTTCAGGCAATTCAAAGTAAAAATCTACTGCAAGTATACAATTTGTGTTTGAGTTAACTTTTGAGTGAGCCAGTCTTTACCTAGGTTTGCTTACATTCAGGCTACAGTCTTCTACTACTTAAAAAAACCTTGGGAACTCCTCCACAGATATTATCCACATATAGTTTACAATGAGGCTTAAATGGCAACCTGTTTATACCACAAAAGGTGAAATTAGTAAATGGATGATACAGTAAATAATCCAACTAAGTTATAATATAGAGTTTCTATGGATCATAAGTTTGTTTCATAGCTTCTGCAAAACCTGCCCTTAAGACTAAAGGAAAAATAATTACAATAGCATTTTTCAAACACATTTCAAGCATGTTTCAATGGTGACTGCACTGAGCAGGAGGGGCTACAGCAGAAAAGGTAGGAAAAGCAAAAACTGGCTCAAGAGTTTTCCCCCTCCTCTGCCTCCCCATGAGTTTTTGCCAAAGCAGATGACACTCCAAACTGCTACATGGCAAACTGGAGCAGAACTGGTCCAAGTCAAAAGTACCTCCTCTGTTTTCTTTCTTTAGACACGACTGATAAAGGAAACTGGCAGCATTCACTTGGGATCACTATCCAAATGCCCACATCCTTAGGCCATGCTCTGAAACCCTGATTTCTCACTCAGGAAACCTGGCACGTAGCAACAGAAATTCAAAGCCGAAGAGCCGGTCGCTCCAGACTGCATCGTCACAGATGACCCATCTCAGGTTCACTGCTAAATGATCTTGCTGCCAAATAACTTTCCAACGCAACACTCTTCCAGTGTAGGAATTTAAGAACCTCCAAAAGAGGAAAATATAATGCAGAAGGGGAAAAAAAGCAAAAAAAACCATTGAAGACGAAACAAATTCAACTATACCCAGCAACATCTTGGGAAAAAGAAATGAATGAAGGAAAAAGTTGTGTATAGCTCTTTATCTGATTTTATACAGTCAGCATAGAAATGCTTTATCATCCCCTACAATATAAGCAACCCAACATTTTTAGTACTGCATAGAAGCACATATCTTTTTTGTACTAAAGAGAGTTAATTTTCATCTATTTCCTCTATTTCCTCCATTCAGGCAACTACTTAATACATTGATCTTCCACGCATTTCCATTTTCTCCACCAATACATTTCTTATAATTGGAATGAGCTGCTCTATTAAGCTTCTTAATAGATTCTATGTTCTCAAAACCCAATAACTTCAGGACAATACATTAAAATAGACAACACATTAAGCTTGGTGTTTGCAAATGTGAGACCCCCATCAACAGTGACCTTTAAAGTTACTGCAAGGACGCTGTTGAGAATTGGTTGCAGAGAAACCAGTATGTGATATGTGTAATTGCATTAGTTTTGTGTCAATGCTAAACACTCTGAGACTCTTTTGGTGGCCAGGAACAAATTACAGTTCTGATGTGAAGCAGCAATGCACACATGTGCAGATGTCAATGAATTCTCTTAGAGCTGTGTGTCCACAGTGGTTGTGGAAAAAACAGGACCTCTGTATTTAGCTGCATCACCCAGCACAGACACAGCCTAGTGTGAGTGGTGGAGTCTGGTCTTAGGTTTGTATATGCAAGCAGTGTTGAGCATTACATACAGCACAAAAGCATTTTGACAGTCCAACATATTTATTTTAATTATCTCAATTGGATCCAAGAGCTACGCCACAATATCACATTAGCTTAGTTTGAAATACAATGAGAATAGAGTTTTTATTTGCAAACCATCACAAAGATGCAATTCCATTTAAAAATAGCAAGAAGTATCAATACTCTCAAAGCTGGTTAGCCCTGGTATGATTTCTACCTCTGCCAATAGCTATACAGTTACCTTCACCTGCATTTTATACCACTGCTTCAGTCAGTCAGAGGGGCTTTCTGCCATAGCTGAAGAACAAGGTGACCCTGACAATGTGGAAGGTGAACACCTGAAACATATGGGGCAACTAGAGCCAGGGGAGGGGAGTGCCTGACACACACATTGCAAACTGCTGGAGTGGGTATTTGCTGGGTACCCATTCCACAACCCAGCCTCTAGGACAGGGAAGGAGATCACACCTGCTCCAGCAGGTGTATCACCAATTCCAGCCTGAAATCAGACTGAAACAACCCTAAGAGTTAGGGGGAATGAGGCCTGGTAAAGTGAATCTGGGTAGATAGCCCAAAATGGAAGATTGTCTTCATCTAGCTTCATCTAGCTTTCCTGGGAAAGGCTTCATTTAAAAGTGAGCTCCCAGCTGCCCTTCACCAGGCATTAGCCTTTGCTAACCTCTTCCACAAATAGCTCCATGGGTAACATCAGCAACACTACTGCCCTCTTGGCTGCCAATCAGCCCCTCACATCCCTATCTATTTTTAATTCCAGTGCCTGTTTCCTCGCAATTCAGTTTCTCTTCCAAGTTACACATTTCTGCAGCCTCACAGGGTGAACTGTTGCTGTTTAAATCGCCCCACTCACAGGCAATTAGTCATTATACACTTCCATGGGAAATACTTTGGCATACAGCTCATTTTGTATTACCCTGCCTGGATGACCTGTATGGCATCTTCTATCAGACCATTACTTTTCCAGCATGGAAATCATTGTACTAACGACTTTGCTTTTGTTACAGTTTTTCATATTTGCCTCAGGCTTGATCACGAACACAACTGCTAATTATTTGCACCTCCCACAGTGCTGACTGGGCTTATCCAAGATAAGAACAGTTCAGCCCCTCGTTCTACCACCTGCCAGCCCAGGACTGCTGCCAGCGATTCCCTCTGATAACCCAGGCTGTTTTAGTAGCTGAGGAGAAGCAGTAAATATTGTTTGTTTTCCTAGGGCAGTTTTACTTGGAGGCTGTGGTGAGGGATGTGGGGCCCAGGGGGGCTGGGGGCACAGCTGAAACAGTCCATGCTAAAGCCAGGCCAAAAGCACTGTGAGAGATTGCTGTTACTACTAAAACCAAAATTTATTTAGTGTTTGGGGACAAAACCTAAGTACCTTTGTTAGCAGGCACGTAGTATTTCTCAAATGCAGCATTAACATATCTTCCAGCCATGCAGGAGCTATTTTCAGGCTGACAGAAGTTCCAGCCTCCTCATCGTGCAGGGCTCCTGGCACTGGAGCCTTCCCTGCAGTGCTGTAAATCCAGGGAGCAGGAGCTGCAGATGCCCTGACCCAACTCCCTGTGATGCCAGAATGATGTTTTGCTTTTTATTTTATATCCCTCTTACATGCTCTTTTATAAAGTTATGTATTCTTAGTGCTTTCAGCCTACACACCTGTAACTTTCCAAGTCTTATAACTGAGCTGAGACGCACTGCACTGTTAAACTAAGAGACCAAACATCCTGGAAGCCCCAGACACCAAGGTCCTCCCCAAAACATATTTTTGTAAACTGAGATAGGCCAGGGGGAAGGTTTCTCAGAAGAAGGGGTTCACTCGAGCCTCTCATTGGGAGATCTTTGATAAATATGCTGATTTGCAAGGCCTATAATTGAGTGTATTTCAGTGGGACAAGGTGCATGCACTTTCGGGGCATTCCACCTGGACTAAGTGCTGTACCCAAGGATCCTGAAATAAATACCGAGGTAAAAACTCCTTTTCCCTATAAACTGTGTTTTGGTTTTAAGACCAGAGAAAGGCAACACCTGTGCCACCACCTTTCTCCTGGCAGGGCTCAAAACACGCACCAGCTCCCGTCTACATCCCACTGCTTATTAAACTTTTCTTCATTTTAAAAAAGTCTGTCTAATTTACAGCATTTTCTGTCCCATTGAAGAAGGCTATCTAAAAAACAAAACAAAAAACCAGAAGGTATAATCCAAAACAAGTGTCTTGTAACATCTTCCCAGGTGAAACATTTTCACACTCAGTTGGCTCCCAAGTGCTTCTCTCTACAATGAAAACAATGAACTCCTCCATTTTTGTCTCTGGCAGAGCTATTATGGATAAACCAGATCTAAGTTATTTTTCATTACATACAATAGCAAATGTGAAAACCTTGCAAATGTGTGTGGCAGTGGTAACTTCCCAGGCACTTAAAAAAACCAACTGCTTGTCACACGTGGATGCATGGAAGATGCAAACAACAGCACTTAAAGGTGGAAGTTTGCTCAGAACAGCATAAAAATAAGGTTAATAGGAAGCATTTCTTTGATGGCTTAGATTAGACCCAACCTAGCACAGCTAGACACGAGCAGAAAACAACCCTGCAAAAACAAAAGTCGTGGAGAACCATCCTGTACTACTCTGGGGCAAAATGCCAACCATTTTGTTGTAAATCTCTGAAGGCGGCAGTTGTCTATTCAGCAGAGACTCTTCAATTATTCAAACATAAATCATGTTTTCATATTCATGTGACCTCATCTGAATCTCACAGGGGAAAAAAAATTACTGACAAATTAATTTGAGTCAGGCGTCAGCCTAATATCATATAGACAAAGATGGATGCATTAGAATTTCAATATCAGTAAACAGAACATGATGAGATTAATTAAGAAAATCCCAAAATACTAAATATTTTTTAAAAATCTACAGACCCATTCAAGCAAAAGCTTTTGTGTGAGGTAGCCTGATCCCACATGGGATCTCACATCTGAGATAGCAAATATTACTACAGCGTAATAATAATGAATTTCAGCTTGATGACAAAGAGTAAACTTATTCAGGAAGGAGACCGAGAAATTACTGATATTATCTGCACCACTGCCTGTTTGAGGATGAACTATTAAAAACAGGTATGTCATAGGAACTACTTGATGCCATATATGGCACAAAAAATGGATTCTTCTGCTCTTCCAACAGAATGATCGTTCAAAGCCTCCTGCCATGCAGAGAAATACTTCAAACCTCTGTTAATTTAACAGGAATTAAACCATTTACCACCTCTTCTCTTCATTCATCTTAAGCCTAACAATGCACCACGAGACCAAGCTGGCTGGACACAGGAAGCAAGTTACCCTGTTGGAGTTCACCCCACAGAAAATCCCAGAGCAGCTGCACACATTTGGGAAAGGTCTGATACTGTTTGCCCAGACAGCTGCAGTCAGTGAGGGACCCACTCCCAGTCTCAGGGTGCCAAAACTGGCCAAGTAACACAAGATCTGGATGCAACACTGTTCTAAAGATCTGCTCAATAACCCCGTGAGAAGTGAAAAAAACTGAGATACTTTCATGCAATGGCAGATGATCTAAGCACAGGAGTGAGCCACTCTGATCAAAGATAAAGAATTTCCTAAACTCCCAGTAACAGTTGATCTTCACATCCTTTAACAAAAGAGCTGTCAAAGGCAAAATTTAGGTAATAGCTCAAAGTAAGAAACCTATCTAGAGACATTCAGAGGAGTTTTCTTCCACTCAAGTTCATTAAGACAAAACACAAACAATATTCTGTAATTGACATTAAAATACTTTATTGGCTAGATAGAATATGCAGTGTACATAGAAATATACTGAAATATGAAGTCCTCCAGAATACTCCTGTATAAAAACCACAATTCATACTTCTACATCTTATTTATATACATTACCAAATGTATTCAAGAGTGTGAATAAGGTCATATTTGTATCTTTCTTCTCTTGAAAGCACAACTGGTGTAGTCCAAGGCCTTTTTGTTTCTTCAAGAGAAAATTGCACAGCTACCCTATTTCCTCATTTGGCCTGAAATCTGATGAAATTTTACATACTCTTCTCTCCCTTACTAGATCCTTTCAAGCTTGACTTCTGTCTCTTTTTCTCCCTTTGTCCCAGTATGCGATAGACTTTTTTCTTAGCCTCCTTTTGCCTCTTGAATTTCTGTTCATCCTCCTTCTGCTTAACTTTGAGATATTCTTTAAGCTGTTCCCGATGTTTTACTTTGGCTTTCTTTATCTTGTAATTATTCACTGTACTCAAAGCACTGAGTAGGGCCGATATCTAAAACAGAAAATAGATAATCAATATACATGCAGCTCAGTTTTGGTGAGCAAGAAACAGTTTAACCTCAGCAGAGACACACATAATGAATCAGAGATTCAAGGCAAGGTCCTAATTATCTCTGCACCTGTTACCCAATTTCTAAAATGGTTTAATTATTTATCCTGTTAGGAAGTTAATCAAAGCTTTAATTTCTGTGAACTCTGATTTTGGTTAGATAGCTTTTAAAAGGCCATGCCTAATTGCTACTATAGAACACTTAAACTGCAGTTTGGATCTTCTTGCCTCTGCAAGCACTTTAATTCTCAATTTTGGAAGCAGAGTATTTGCTTCAAATCCTGTCTGTGTTAATAATGCATGGCAATGACAAGTCAAATAAAAAACTGCAGCTGCCAATTTAAGTCACCCATAATATGAGAGCACTAAATCCAAGTGAGATACCTTGCAAGTGCTGGGACAAGGACAAAAGCCATATTTAGGCTTCAGGTGACCTACTAGTCAAAAAATAGACACCTTCCACTCAGTGACAGTTCCATACACATACTGTGTGCCAAACAGGAACAAAACAAATTGCAAGTGATCATTTTTCACTAGGAACATATATATCTTCAGCATTAGCAGTAGATTCAAGTGCCAAAACAATAGTTAGAAAAGCTTTAAACAACACATTTACCCTTCAGGACTCCTTGTTTCAGAGTAAGTGATAATTACCTTCTTTTCATGAGGCTCCCTGATAACAGCTGGTCTCCACTGGTCTTTTGGAGTCTTGCCTTTCTTCTCAAGATTCTTAGGCTTGTTCTTAAAAGGCAGGGCCTTCTGCAGTGCTTTAGGAATGTGGAGCTTATTGAAATGCCTCTTCTCTCTCACAATAGGCTAAAAGAATGAATATGAAACATATATAAGACTCATGATCTTAAAAAGCTTTTATTTAATTTTTCATCTTTCAGTGAGAAAAAAAACCCACAAAACACCACAAACCAAAAAGAAAAAACACACCCCTCAAAATAAACCCCAAACCAAACCACAAAAAACACAAACCAAAAGTCAAAAACCAGCATTCTCTGACATCCTTGGACCGAACTGTAAATGGTATGTTCACCCCAGTTACCACAGCAGAAGTCTCAGTAAGCTTCTGGAGAAGACTTCTACCCTGCAGATTACTTTATAAACTTTAACTGACCCACAACAATCTGCTCTCAGCTGTTTTATTCCCATCTCATGCCAGGACTGTGCCTTGTGGATAAAAATTTGAAGTCACACATGCATGAGTATGAACATGTATTTATACTGTTCTGGTTTGCACAGGTCTGAGACACACTGCAAATTTGACTGGTTTTAAAAAACAAAACAGAAAAAAAAACAAAACAAAGGAGAAATATACCTTATAGAGAGAATCCTTGTTTTGTTTCAGTTTGATGCCTCGCTCATACCTCAGCTGGCCTGTTGTCTTCATTCCACTCCAGCTATCTTTCTCACCTGCTGGTTTCAGCAAGGATGTCACAGGGTTATAAAACGTTGGGATAGAAACAGGATACCAAGTCCTCACGAAAACAATATCTGAAAGAAAAGGGAACGTTACTTGGCTCTGAAACAAGAGCTCATCACATCCACATTCCAAGCAAAGATTACCTGAACAGAACAGACACTACACCACATGCTAGCATTGTGTTTGGTATATAGACCAAATGTCTTCAACTTTTGGTAAAAGCAATGCAAAGCCCCATAAAGGCATGAACAGCACACACTCCTGAGGAGCAGGCAGCTGAATACCATCCTGTTCATCATCCATATTCAAGAACAAGCAAGAGAATTCATACATGTACATGTGCCTTTATAATTACTGACAAAACTAATTTTATTTTCCTTTGCCCATTTTTATAAAAGAATTAACTTGCTTTTATTTTGCACCATCCGTGATTTTGGTGGGTTTAGGAAAACAGGTCACATAAATCTAAATAAGTATAAACTCATATTCTCAACACCACAGTGACACTCAGCAAACACAGGAGATAACTATCCTCTGCATAATTTCCCAAAAAGGCTACAGAAAAAGGTTAACTGGAGTTACAATGCCAGTCCTTGGATTTCTCAGAAAAGTGTCCTTCTAGTATTCGTACCACTAAATTCAATTCATCATGTTCAAGGAGAAAGGCTGTGTAAAACACTAAAACCATGCTGTGAAAAGCATTAAAACACTTGAAGATACATGTCTTCAACTCAAGCCTTTTCATCTGCATACTATATGACTTCTGAGTATAACTGAAAGAAATCCAACATAAAATACACTTCTTTTTAATTTCACTCTGCATCTCACAAGGTCCTTCTTACTCTATGAATTCACATCTCAATTATCAGATCCCAGAATTCTGAGACACGGCTTTGCAATCTGTGAAGAAGGATGAAAGCTGTGTGATAACTTCCATGGAAAGTGCAACTTACCACTCATCAGCAACTTGTCTTCAAATGTTGCTCTGAAAGCACCCACGGGAGTTCGGAGGGCCTTTTTGATCTGTCCTCGGATACCGCTCACACTACGGATCGCTGCGCCTTCGAACTTGGCCACTTCCAACTGAGAGTTAAACATCCCCTGAAAATGTGCATTACACACCATCATTCAAGATTCAAGTCTCTCTCTGTGATCCACGTAGGCCACAAAAACATAACTCCCACAAGCTTATCTCACAAAGAAACAGGAGGAGCACAGCATTTTCTTTAGACTAAGAGTGCTGATCATACCAAAAACCCTCTAAGCTGACTTTAGGTGAGCTACTGAAACCAATCTACTTAGTCATATATCACAGGCAAGGTTTCTAAGTATTAAATACATATATTTAAAATTCCAAAACTGAACATATCTACAGAAGCTTTACAGTTCTCCTTTAAAATAATTTGTGGGAACACAGGATATCTTAAAAACAAGCAAGCTGCCTTAAGTTATTAGCTGTGAGATTCTAATACAATACAGTTCTGCAAGGTTTGTGCTTCTTTCATATATCAGAAGAAAGGAAGGAAAAAGACTGTCTCTGCCTAGTGCAAATACTAGACTGCTTCATTGCTGGGATCACTGTTGATCCTAGTTGCCTGCTGCCTCAAATGCAGAATAACCTAACCTCTCCCTGAGCCTGAAAGCCCAGCTAAGCACAGTGGGAAGGTCAGTGAACATTCATTTCTGCAACACCTCCTACCCCAAACAATTCTGTAGCTGTGACTGAGAACTCTTAAGCACTGCTAGAAGTCTCCTTTGACTCCAGAACTGTAATTTAGAGGGATCAAACTGACACCTACCAGGCACAGGTTTACATCCTCCAAAGGCGTCTGCCACTGCTAATCAGTGGGCTTTAGGAAGGAAGCAGAGGGTGGGAAGAAAAGAAATTGCATTCAATGGGAACCAGGAGACTGTTCCAGAATTTTGTCTGGTTAACAATAATTCATATTACCTGGCTAATAATCAGTACCTTTAGAGATCCCATAGAAGGGAGATCAAGAAAACACAAGGAGCTCCTGAGATCCAGAACAGCATTCAACAATAACTGAGAACTTCTGCCTCAGGAAAGATAATCCCAGGCTGCACTAACATCAGTACATCTGGTTTTACAGTATACATACCTACAAACTTACCTTAATAAAGCAAGTGTTCTTAAAAATTTTGAATGGAAAACCAGTTAGCTTTAATTTCTTTACAATAGTTATGGATTTATCTAAATCCAGCACAACTCCTGTCGCAGCAATCCGGAAGTCAGGCTGAAACATCAGAGATGAAAAACACTGCTGAATGTGTATTTCTCTAACAGTGAATACACCATTTTGAATCACAGAATCATAAAATAGTTTGGTCATCTAGGTGACCTCTAAAGGTCATCTAGTCCCACCCCCCTGAGGTGAGCAGGGACATCTTCCACTAGATCAGATTACTCAGAGCCCCATCCAGTCTGTCCCTGAGTCCTTCCAGGGATGGGGCATCCACAACCTCTCTTGTCAACCTATTTATGTTTTACCACCCTCGTTGTAAAAAACTTCTTCATATCTAGTTTAAATCAACCCTCTTAATTGAAAACCATTCCCCTTGTCCGATCACAGCAGGCCCTGCTACATTTATCCCCACAATTCTTCTAAGTCCCCTTTATCTACTGAAGGGCTGCAATAAGGTCTCCCCAGAGCTTTCTCCTCTGCCATGAACAACCCCAGCTCTCTCAGCCTTTCCTCATAGGGGAGGTGCTCCATCCCTCCAATCATTTTAGTGGCTGTCCTCTGGACCTGCTCCAACAGGTCCCTGTCTTTCCTGTGCTGAGGGCCCCAAGGCTGGACGTGGTACCCCAGCTGGGGTCTCAGCAGAGCAGAGGGCCAGGATGCCCTCCCTCACCCTGCTGCTAGCGCTGCTCTTGCTGCACCCCAGGATGTGATTTGCTCTCTGGGCTGCAAGTTCACATGGCCACAGCATGTCCAGCCTCTCATCCACCAGAATCCCCAAGTCCTTCTCAGCAGGGGCTGCTCTCAATCCCTTCATGGCACAATCTGCTCTGACACTAGGGGTTGCCCCCACTCTGGTGCAGGACCTAGCACCTGGCCTTGTTGAACCTTATGGGGCTCCCACAGGAACCCTTCTCAAGGTTCCCCTGGAGAGCATTCCATTCCTCAGGCACATCAGCCACAGCACTCAGCTTGGTGGTGCCTGCGAACTTGCTGGGGATGCACTCAAACACACTGCCTGTCTCACGGATGGTCAGTGCTGGTCAAACATTCCCAGGACAGATCCCCGAGGGACACTTGTCACCACTGCACATCAGGACACTGAGCTGTTGATCACTACCCTCCAGACGTGGCCATTCAACCAACTCCTCTTCCACTAAACAGTCTACCCACTGAATCTTTCCAGCTTAGAGAGAAGGACATTGTGGGGCACCTGCACTCCACATTTCACTTTTACGAGTTCATAATTTCTAACCGTTACAGAAGTACTGCAGCATGAAAAATGCAGATTGACTAGTACAGACTAGTTGAGGTGCTGCTGACATAACATTCCTACCATTCACTAATGAGACTTCCAGAACTGCCATTCTAATTACCTTGGAAACAACCTAAATGTCCTTGTGATCTACCTCACTATGTTCTCTTTATGGAACAGAATCTTACTCAGACAGAAAGTCTCAAAGGAGAAGTGCTTTGTGCACTAAGTCACTATATTATGCTGGGGACACATGATGGAAATAGCCTTTTAAAACATGTAAAAAGACAACTATGCAATAGGACTTGAAGGCATATTTTAGGAAGGAGATAATCACCATTCGAATTACTGTCAAGCTCATTACAATGCCATGCAAAGCTTTTGTTACCAATTGTCTGCAAATATGAATCTACCTTTGATTAATATATATCTTACAAAGATCACATCTGATAAATACTGCTTTGACACTATCTAAATTGGAATTATGCAATGGTTTGGTTTTGAAGGGACCTCAAAGATCATCTAGTTCCAGCACCATGTGCGTCTTCCACTAGACCAGGCTGCTCAGGGCTCCATGCAACCTGGCCCTGAATCCTTCCAGGGATGGGGCATCCACAACTTCCATGGGCAACCTGTGCCAGTGCCTCACCACCCTCACAGTAAACAACCTGTTCCTGAAATCTGTGTTTAAAAAAACCAAACAAACAAACAAACCAACCAAAAAAATCCCACACCTCTCCACAGTGCTCCACCTCAACACAATACACCTTTCAAAAGCTTGAGTCCAGCTACTTTCTCAGTTCCTACAACTACACTGTTTTATCATATGTAAACCTTCTTCCCAAAACAGATATTTTGCCCAAATATCCATGGAAACCAATCATCAACATTCTGTGGTAAAAAACCTACCGTTGTGCCACTGACAGACTGAACTGCCAAAAATCCTGTCCCCTGAGGAGTGATGGGCCCTAAAAGAAAATTACATATAAAAATTTCTGTAAAGTTTTACTACACAATATCTAGCCCCTATTTAAATTCCAAAATCTTAGAAATACATGACAAATATACTCAATGAAGAGTATTTAAACCAAAGTTTAAAGCACTCTATTACTCACATATAAAGACCCGTGAAAGTCAAAGGAATGGTTAACAAGATGTTACTCATGCAGAGTCTGGGCCCACAATGTGTGCAAAGTCCCTCTGCACACAGACAACAAATCAGGTTCCTCTCTGATATGCTACAACTTAGCAGAACGCTCAGAATTTGATTAAAAGCCAAGCACTTCATAAATCATTTAAATAATTCCCAAATATTAGACAACTGCCTATTTTCCCATACTATTTGGTGCTACTTTATATTCCATGGGGAAATGTAAAGACTGCTCATTCCGAAAGGTGCATTTCCTGATACGTCCTGCAAAGCCTGAGACTTGCAGAGCGAGCGAGTGGCGCAGGAGAGCAGCTCCGGGCCGGGCTCACCCCAGAAAGCTGCCCCGCAGTGCATGTGCTGCGGGGTGTACTTCAGCAGCCGGTGCCGCCCGTTGTGGTCCTCGATGTAGAACATGGGGATGGTCTGGAAGCGCCTCCACCCCAGAGAGAGGATTAAGGGGTCGCGGGTCTTCAGAATCTTCTTGTACCACCGGTGCTTCTTCAGGCGCAGCTAATTGGAAGAGAAGGTGAACCATGGTGCTACAGGATAGCAACAGTGATTCTGAAATTCAAGCCGTGTTTTTTCAGGAATGACTGAAAGCAATTTCTATCTACGCTAGGATTTTTTATACACTAAGCTTTATCTTTGTTTATCTTCAAACAGTCCCACTAACATTAGGTGGATTGGAAAGATTAATCACTATTTCACTCACTTTGGAGTCATGCTTGTATGCACACAAGCAAGTTTTATATTAAACATACACCTATATATGTGCTAGTAACTTTTCTGTAGTCACTTGTATATAGATCACGAAGGCCAGAGTACAATTAATGCTTGCAAGTCAGCAATCACAGTATCAGACCTTAGTCCTGAGACACCTCTGCAGCTGAACATTAAACAACAGTAACCTTTTCTGGTTATCCAATTAAGCCTGTAAAGATCCAGAACCTGCTACTGTAGAATTACACTTCATGTCAAAAGCAAATCCCCTATTCAAGAAACAAAGATGGAGGTTTCTCCCTGTGTTCACTGTATTTTCAGTAAACAGAAAGCACTAACTCTAGACACCCTGAAGCACACCTGTACCAACATAAAATGCACTCACCCCCTTTGGCTACGTACCTGTACATAGCCCACATTTCCTTCGCTGTTGCCTAGACCACCCAGGATGATAGGATAATGAGGATCAAAATTCAGGACAAATTCACACGGCACGTTCTCAATCTCTATGCGAACATACATCCCAGGCCTGAACCCCTCGTACTGCACTCTGGTCTCATCATCTTGATCTTCAAATTCCGCTCGATTAAGCTATGTGACAAAGAGAAAGTCACCATGTGTTTCACAAAATTCAAGTATTAACAACTTGTCCATGAAGGGTCAGTTCTATTTAAAACATGCTAAGATTTATATAAATCTTTTTTGGGAAAGATCTAATAGGCTTTGTGACTTTTTATTCAGAGCAAGATCTCTACCACCACAAAGCCCTTCCAATTTGAAATCCCAAGTGGGCCTGTTAGTCTACTTGAAAGACAGTACCCAAGAGAAGCAAATGACTGAGTGACTTCTGATACGCCTTTCACAACGGTGACTTTGGATTTTAAAGACACAACTGCCAAAAGTACATTTTTTGATTCAGGAGCCCAAGTACCTTTTAAAGTTAATGTCCTGATCTTTAAGGTGTCACTTTATGAGGATGCTGTGCTCCTATCTTACTCAGCAGCTTAAAAATATTTTTGTGCATCCTCACACTGTACATCATTCAAAGCCCTTCTGTACCATATGGTAAGAATGTAGATACTGCGCAAATATTTAAGATATCCTCATGAAAAACAGAAGCCTCACCCTCCTGTTCTAGCTCCTGATGTTTAGCTACCCCTAAGACACTGATTCTTTTACTGGAATGTCCTTCAGCCTTTAAGTGCTCTCAGTACATCAGCATACCAGAGCTCTTATTATCTTTGTGACAGAGGCTAATACAAGCAGGTAAGGATTAATTTAACAACTATTTGAGGGCAAAATTTTGTCACAAGACAAGACAGTGAAGTGATTAGCAGTGTAAGGCAATGTTCTCCAGAGTCAGTCAAAGAAAGAAGACACTTTTAAGCTTACAAGTTCTTATATAAAAAAACAAACAAGTGTTCAGTTATGCTGAACACTTCTACCACATGTACAGAGCAACAGTCATCAATTATTTTTTCCTCAAAATAACTTCATAGTTGGATGAAAAAAGACTGTCACGCAGAATTTACTTATCCATTAATAACACTGCAAAAAATTACACTAAAAATAACACCAGAAAAATATATGGCACAAATTAATATGAGAGATTTTCACCTTCCTACACATAAAAGGATGCCTTTTTTAATTTAAAAACTTTTTAAGTAGTTGAAGTTTAGATGATACATCCTGTCTTACTCAGTGACTTAAAGTATGGTTAACTACTGCATTCAGTGCAAATTAAGCTTTCATTTGTTTTGCTTGTTTGCTCGTTTTCCTTTCCAGCTAACAGAATCAAAAAGTTCAAGCATAAAAAAACCACAAGCATGTATTTCTTTTTGTGTACTTTCTGAAATAGCTCCTGAGCACCACCTGTGTCTCCAGGAAAAAACCTTTTGGGGGCCCAACTCTGAGGAGTATTTTTGAAGATATATAGCCAGATAAATTGTCAAATTAGCAGATTGTACCTGTGCTTGTCTATGCATTTCTTCTTTGAGATCATCAAAGTATGTGGCATCCCCTTCATCATATTCTGCATCAAACATTTCTTTAAGTTTTCTCTTCTTGTCCATGCGCTCCTTTTTCTTTTCCTCCTCCTCGGGTTCTGGTTTGGACATTTTTTCATCTTCCTCCTCTTCTTCACTTCCAGACTAATCAACAGTAAGTTGTCAAACATGTAAAATGCTTCACTGAAAACAACCCATTCTGATCAACATTTTGATAGATATTATTAAACAATACTTTTATAGATATTATTAAACAATACCTTTTTATTGTGCCAGTTATTAGACACTTGAAAAACATTTCCATTTTAGACAGAGATTAGTAAGGTATTCATACAAGGAGACATAACATCAGCAAGGACCAAAAGATCTCAGGATCTAATCATATTCCTTTTCACTGACCAAGTTTTTTTTTACTAAACCTCATTTTAACATGAGGGAACAGACCCTAGAACTGACCTACCTGTTATTCTACAGCTAATATAAGCATATATAATACAGGAGGAAAACAAAAGTAATTGTTGATAGCACTGAGCAATACTGTGCTGGAAGTCAGCACTCTAGAGACCAGAGGAGGAAGTTTGTTTACAGACCATTTGAAAACTAACAGAATTATGCCATTATCCTCAATTTTATAACAAAATGCAAAGCCATCAAGTTGCTCAGTCCAAAAAAAAATTGATTTTTTCAGTTTGTGCTGTCACAGACAATTACAGCTCAGTTCTTGGAAGATATCCAAGCCACAGCATAAAACTGCTTCCACCAGCCTCCTTTATGCAGATAAGAGGAATGAACTAGGAAACTGTGTCAAGTTTCCACGATTTGTTGTGTTTAAACAGAGTACTATAATCTTCTGCATCAGATGAGATGACATAGTACAAACAGTTATGATTACATTTGGTTTTAAAATACTTCTGTCATGCCTTCAGATCCTCCAGCTCTTGATTAAGCCTGACACCTACTGTTAAATAAGTGAGGTGACGTCTACACAATTATCTTTAAGCAAAAATTCAGGCTCAGACTAAAAGCATGCCATTCTGGATATTCCTAAGTTCCAAAGTCAGTAATACACATACCTTTTCTGCATTGATACCACGGATTCCCTTCCTATTGATTCTATGAACACTGAAAGTATTAAAGTATTACATAGGACACCTATCACTTGATGAGAAACTCACACACATGTATGTTGCTAAAGAACACAGAAATGCAGATCAGACCTCCTCTCCTCCAGCAGCAGCCTTTCCTTTGTGCACAACCCCGGTTTCGAGATCTTCAAAATCTCCATACAGCTCTTCTGCAACAACAGGCACCCAGGACATGTGACCATGAGTTACCCACTCCTCTGCAGTGCCCCACACCATCTCTCATCAGTTCAGTGCTGTGCATTTCTCAGTACTGCTGTGCACATTAGTTCCAGTCCAAATAATTTTGGTTCCCATCAAGTTTTATAAGTTTGTTCTGCCCTCTCTACAGCTTCAGCTGAAAATTCCCAGCTAAACTCCAGATAAAGGCTCCTCCTTTATCCCTTCAATACCTTTATGATTTAAAAAATGTAAATGAAGTTTAGATCATTCCAAAGGACCACCAGTACTTTAGTTGCACTCTAATGACACAAGACACTAGCAGAGCAATTGAGCTCCTATGTTTAATTTAAAAAAAAAATAAAATTAAATATAGCTGACAATTTTCAGGTTACAAACAAATGCTTACAGAAGCCTGTCAATCACGACACAGGTAGATACAGCCACATTATTAAAATTTTTAAAGTATTTCCAAATGTAAAAAACAAAAACGAAAACAACACCTCCAAAACATCTGAAGATAGATGTCACTTTTCAGCCAAATGTGAATGGCAAGTTTATCTTCCCATTAAAGAATAGTTTCTTTTTATTTCTACCATGACAATCCAAAAGAATAAACCACACATGATGAACATGAACACACATGAACAGCTGCACTCAGATACATAATTCAAAGCTGGCATGTCCAAGTGTTGAGACTAAGGACTCCATTTCGTAATTTAAATATTCTATTTTTCAGAAACTAAATTTCCAGAATGTGGCACTTGCCTACTGTTTCTACAGAGATCTACAGCAATGTGTAATCATATTAGTGTATATATAAATTAATTTATATAATAGTTTGAAAAAAACTGCAATTATAGCTCTAAGGCAAAATATTCTATGTACATAACTAAAAAGTCATACTTTTCTTGAAAATCCTGTATACATAAATGATTTTTAGAAGTGTTACACATACCATCTTCCTCCAACAGCTTTGCTGCATCTTTATCATCTTCCCACTTTCCAGTAACAAAGCAGTCTCGAATACTGCTCATAACCTGCAAGGTAACAGTGTCATTGCCTTGCCCAGCGACAGCTTACCACCAGCAGAAACGCTCCCCACGGCACTCCCCACTCCCCCATCAGAGACACCACCACAGAGACAATGCTCGCATGCAACTCCACATCAAGATACCACTACCAAAACTACACAATGCCTCCCCAAAAGCAGGAATGTGAACCCAACTTAACTCTAGCCTCAAGGTCTTTACACTGCCAAAATCTCCACCCTACATTTTCACTTGGGTCTCCCCTGCTTTTTACTTTTCGGTAAATAAATAGCAAACTACTATCCAAATATTCAAGTGAGCCAAGCATTAAGTTGATTTACCGTGACTTGCCACTCCTGTAAGAACAGACCTTGGAATCTGTTACTTACAGTGACAGCAAGTGGCAGAATATAAGACACTGGGGCCACAGCTCCCACGGGTCTGTTTCAACGGCAACTCAGTTGTACTGTATGAGACAGCCAGGACAGAACCAGGCAGGATATGTAGAAGCAATTATCCAATGGCATTACCTCTTCTAAATCCCAGTCTTGTGGCTTTTCTATCAGAAATTTGGAGCAGTCAAGAGCATTAGCCTTCAGTCTGGATGCTTTGTCTGGACGGCTGACACGGAACAAACCTCCAAGTTCATCATCAGCATCCTCGCTCTCCTGGTCCTCATCCTCGACAGCTAAAGCAAACATACAGGCTGTGATGATTTCCCCCACACCACGTGCATGACATTCATTAACCACCTCTCTGCTTATGTCTCACAACAGCTGCAGCAGTTTCAGGTAATAGAACAACCAAACGGGAATGGTTTTAAATGTAAAAGCCTGAAGAAAATGGGACACTGATCCAGTTGTTTTCATAAGTGGAATCATCTAAAAACATATTGCCCAGTAAGTAAACACAGGATGCTTGTTCAATATTATGAACTGGAGCAATTCCAAAATGTTCTATGACCAGGAAGGACATTAAGCTTGCCTGTAAATCAAGAACACCAGACTGGAGAATCTGTCAGAAAGTCTTTGCACACCTGCACTGTGGAAGGTTTACAAAAGCCAAATTCTCATTGTGTTCTACAAAGGTTCTGCACAATGAGATTTGTACACTCAGACAACCACTGGAAAAGTGTTAATTACACAGGATAAATTATGTAAATAGCAATTTTCTCTCCCTTTTAAACCAGCTATCTATTCCTTGACAAACACCTAATGCTAAAGCCATGCCTAGGAGACTATTCCACAGTCACTGTAAGACACAAATTCCTGAAACCAGCCAACAGACAACATCCCTTTACGAAACACAATTACCACAATGGATTTTCACAATATCTATCAGATGATTATATAAATGACCAAATCTTAAATGTTTGGAAGAAATAACTGTACCAGAAAACATGAGTAACAACTGAGTAGTCTGGAAAATGAACTCAAAATGCTTTTTATGGGAAAAGTAAAAACTGTCTTCTTATTACTTATTATTAGTGAAAATGAGCATCAGCAATTAAAAAGTCAATTAACTCTCCTCAAGCCTCCCACCACAAGACAGTGCTCAAATATTCAGACTTGAGAACTTGGTAGCAGCTGAAAAGCCACCATATACTGAGCCAAGCTGCCCAACAGATTTGTACCTGTTCCATATACAAGTTTACGAAGATTTGGGGTTGATCGCTGCTGTCTTAGAAAGGCCTCAGCTGCCTTCTGTGTGAGGTCCTCTTTCCATTTAAGTGCACCTGAAAGGAGAAAAAAGTTTGCATCCCATCTCCAAAAAAGAACAAGAATTAGGAGCTACAAAAAAAATTTAAAGGACGTGACCAGAAGCTTAGGAAGTGTAGACATAACGCAGATTCTTTTTCTCATACTCCACATATACACAAAAACATATACTGGATAACAAATTATAACACTGATTTTTTTTTTTTTTTTAGGACAAAATTTTAAGAACTTATTAACAACAGAAACAGAGTTAATCATGTTCACAATGCTACATGTCTTCTTCACAGAGTTGCAGAATGTTCAGGGTTAGGAGGGACTTCTGGAGGTCCCCTTGTCCAGCCCCACTGGTCAAGCAGCCTCACCTAGGGTAAGTTGCTCAGCACCATGTCAGGATGGCTTTTGAATATCTCTAAAGATGGAGATTCCTATTCCAGTGCTCAGTGAGTAGTTAACGCATTTAAGTGACATTACCCCAAGCATGTTTTAGTCTTTCTAGATGTAATAGAGCATCATAACTTGTTTTACACATATAAAGATTAAAGTAAAGTATATGCAAAATCAATAAAGTTTATAAAATGAATCACCTCCATTTTAGAGGAAGGAAACCTGACACTGCACCCTACAATGCAAATGACAGGCTTAACAGCAGGTATTTCGAGCTTTCCTAACTTGAAATTTGTTACTTAAGAACTATACATAAATACATATATATATGTCAAGCAGCACTATATTTACTAATTATATCCTTTAACAATTAATCCAATTACAAATGGACAGTAAAAATTAAACATTTATAGTCTACCTGTTGTGTCAGCAGAAAGATCTATTTTTTCTTCATACTCCTCTTCCTCTCTGAGTAGATTCTCCACATCATCATCCTCAGTATCTACAGTTTTAAGTTTAGTCTGTCTGACACTATCAGCTTTCTTTCCTTGACTGTGCCGAGATCCATTCCTATTTGACTCTTCAGCATCTAATTCCTCCTGTGATCCTCCTTCATCATCACCCTCCTCAAGGGAAGAGTCCTCATCCTCGGATTCTGATGCCTCTTCTGCAGTGCAGTTTCCCGAATCTGTAGTGAGCACTGCTTTTCTTTTGGGACTGTGATCTGAGATTTGTGATTTAATTTCTGTGTGTTCACTATTCATACCACCCTGCTTAGATTCAGCTCTTTTGTTTGCAGCCTCAAATTCACCATCTGAGCTTTGATCTTCCCAAGTCCTTTGTTCATCACCCTCCTCCTCCTCTTCCTCCTCATCATCCTCCTCCATCTCACTGTCTTCAGGAGCAGTTTCTCCTTCTTCTTCAGAGCTCATCTCCAGATCATCATCACTGTCTGCAAATGCTGGTAGCTCATTCACAGCTTCTTCCTCAGCCACCTCTGTTTTCAGACGCTTGGCTCTCAAAACAGTCTGGCCTTCCCTTAAGAGCTCTCTCTCACTGTCTTCCTCAGCATCATTTTCATCATCACCATCACTTCCATCTCCAGACACTGCTGCTTCTTCTTCTTCTTCTTCTTCTTGGTCATCTTCCTCATCGCTTGCTACATCATCATTTTCCTTCTCCTCATCTTCAAATACAGCCTTCCGACGAACTCTTCCAGTCTTCAAATCCACCTGTCTCTCTTCTTTTGGCATCACAAACCTGTTTTCCCAAAGACCACATTTGGGGTAAGATGGTAAAGTACAAGAAAATTTTAATGAAACAATGAAGCTTCATGTTAATGTTTTCAAACAGTTTTATGAATTTCTTTTCAAACAAAGCTAGGCTATGTAGAACGTTAGAAAGGCACTGGCATTCTTTAATGTGTCTTTATTCAAGAATATTGAATGTTATAGCCAAAAATTATTCTAAGGAATGTCTTCATTTTCCATGGAATGAATTAAAACAAGTATGTTACTTGTATCAGCAAGAAATTCCTAGAAGGCAGGACTACACTGCTTGCAAAATTTTCTAGTACCAATTATTTCTATCCCCAAGTACAGTGTGGCATACGAGTAATCTCAGAAGAGGAAGAATTAGGCAATATGTCATCTTACTAACTGTGCTCTACTGAGAATTTTTCCTAAATTAGAGCCTGAAATTAGAGATTCATTCATGCTCAAACACTGCTCAGCATTCAAAACTTACTCTTGTCCTACATCTTCTGAACCCAAGGGTGTAGAGTCCATGAAGAGAGAGACCTTGCTTGATGCCATCTTAACATCAATGGCTGAGTGTGTGGAGATGAGGCTCTGAACAAGTTCGTGGTTGGGTCTCACTTCCTCCTGGATAGACAAGATTTTTTTTTTTTTACTTTTCAATTAAAACAAATAAACAAATGTCCAATGACAGCTATCAGTCTAAACCAAGAAAAAATGCAAGAAAAAAATACAGAGCATTTTGAAGAAACATTTTCTCCGAATAGAATAACAAACTCTCCCTTCCCCTCTTCACATTTCAAGAATATCTATATTATCAATCCAAGAAAAATTAGAGGGACTCCTTCACAGTATACAACCACTACATTAAACATCAGTAAGCACACATTGTCATAGACCCAAAGGTATTTAACATTTAGCACAATACAGGGGGAAAAAAAGTGAATTCAACTTGTTTGTAGGCAAATCTTTTTTTTTTTCTCCCTTTGACCAGTCAAATCCTTAAAGTGTTCCCCCAACAATAACCATACCTTGCAAAATAAGAGTGATAACAGTCCAGCACTAGGAGTTTTTGTATGTCTTAGGTCAATATTTGGGAAGTTATTACACAAATTTTAGGTACTTAATACCAACTGATCTTCCAATGTTTTTCACAATAATAGATAAGAGAAATATCCCTTCTCAGAAATCCCTGAAGGAGAAGTTTACCCACCATGGATAGATAAGGATTGATTATTTTAAAGAAGCTTATTTTTAAATACTGATTTTGGCTCAAAGGATAAAAACTCCATTTTCCAAGAGAATTCAAATCACCAACAGCATTCTCTTACCTCTTCTTTTTCATGAGCATGGCTTCCACCAAGGTCAATGTAAACAGCATCTTTGTCATACACAATGCCCCCGACTCCTGAAAGAGGGGCATAGACAAGCTTCTCTTTCTCATTTAAGGAACGCTTCTTCTGCTGCTCAGGGAGAGCACAGGGGTCTGGCAGGAAACTCACATCACTTACAGTGAAGTCTCCTACACCTGGGGTGACAGACAAAGGAAGCCACAAAGTTTGCACAAAGCTTTGATTCTGAAATTTGTGCAAGTCACCATCAAGAGATTTGAAAACAAAACAAAAAACAAACAACAACAAAAATCCCAACAAACAAAAACACCCAAAGGAAAAAACAAACAAACAAACCAAACCTAAACATTGTGGCATTCAGTGATTCATCAACAGGAAGCTCTGTACCAAACACCCAATTCCTCTGCCTTCCCACTGAACTTAGAGAAGTATACCTAAATTCACCAGAATCCTGCAAAGCTTTGGATTTGTTTCTTTGCTTGTTTTGAAGTGAGAAAAACAACAACTCACTTTTCTGAGTAGGTCTGTAAATTTATTATTGATGTATTTCTTAAACTTTTAAATCATTCACTTCAAATATTAAATTATTCAGTGAACATAAGAAATATATTACATAAGTTAAGTTTACTTTTCATTACTAGGGGTGATATGTTTTGCACTTTAAGCACCTTTTAAAGTGATGTACCTTTGAAAAACTGAATATTGTGGTTAGTGCCACAAAACAATTAAAAGCATAACTAATTACAAGACTTATTTCCACAAAAATGTGCATTATGGAAAATAATTTCCAAAAACATAACAGGTATTTAGAAAGGTGAAAAATCTTCAGTATAACATACACTTTAAAGATATAAATCATTTCAGCTATGTTGTTTTTCACAGATCAGTACAGAAAGAGTTCTAAGAATCTAATAAATTACCTGGCATATGAATTTGACTTTTGTTTTTTAGGTGTGCTCCTCTCAAGTATCCATACAGTGATATCTTCCTGTCACATTTGGGATTGATTCGAACCTCTTCTGGGTTTGTCAGCTCTTCCATTCTACCCAACATTTAAAATGACAGTTAAAATATCCAGCAGTCCCAATGGTAACTTTTGAAAAAAGGCAATTTAAGAAAAGAGAACATCACTGCTGCCACTGCATGATCTGCAGACTCTAATAATCACAACTGAATTATCATAAGAAAAAAAAAAAAAAAACTGGAAAAAAAGACCTTGTAAAAAAAAGTCCTATAATTTTGTTCAACACTGTATTTCCAGATGGTTTATTGACATTTCACTGAACATGTACTGCTTTCTTAGCACATTTTAACTACTCTTTATAGGCTTTGCACACACAACCCTCCTCAAATCAATGTTACCACTAGAGGACAAACAGCTGAATGTCACATTCCCTGCAGCCACACAATACCTTCTTTTCCCTAAGAATGGTGGTGAGCAACATGAAAGCTACCACGGAAAGAAGCCTGGCTGTGGGCAGGCAGAGGAGGGGGGAAACTCCTTTCTGCCCTGCACATGGGAGGCAGCACAAACACAGAGCCAAGGAAGAGGATGGGACACACGTCCTGGCTGCAGCTTAGCTTAAAGCTGACCCAACAATCACAAAACTGCAATAGTTACAGCAACTTAAAACAATGATACTGAAAAAACATACAGAATGTGGGTGTTGCATTCTCCCTCTCTTTGCTTTGTGTAATTTGCAGGATTTTGCATGATGCCTATCTACTTCTCTGACAATTTTTCCTGAAGAATTAGAGCTAAAGGAGAGGCTCATGCAAGGCACCTCGGATTATTGTGGGAGTTTAGTCATAACTGGTAAGTATTCTGGCAATAAAATGTGAAAGGTAATTTCTCAAGTAGGCACAGCTGCCATCAGGATCACTTTTGTATTCCAGAGAGACTGTGAACCAAATGCTATACAAGCAGACAGAGCAGAAGGGATATTCCAGGGAATTCAGAGGACAAATTCACCAGCTGTTGTTTAATCACTGGAATGCTGGGTTTTTTCCATAGAAATTCAATATAATCATCAACAAGCAAGATTATTTTAATTATTCTGTGTTTCAAGAGTGTTTACAATGCACCAGAGGGATGCACATGATCTGACACAAGTGAAACCCAAATGGCTGAACAGCACAAACCTGCAGAGGTGCTTTCCCTTCCCAAAGCTACCCAGGGAGCACCAAGCACCCATTCACACACAGAGCTGAGGCTACATTACAGCTTTTTCATAAAACAAGGTGCTATCGAGGCTGAGATTGAAGAACAGAGAGAAGAACACACACCTGTCTGCAAGAACATACGGGTGAGACGTTTGCCATGTAAGAGGCCGGAATTTCATAACCGAGATAAAACGCCCCAAATTGTGGATTTCCTGCTTTTGATATTCTCCATGAACCATCCCCGACAAATAAAACAACTTAGCACCCTAAACACATTAAAAAGACAGAAAAACATTAAACATCAATTTAATGTAAAAAAGTATAGTAATGTAATTCTAATTTATAAACCTTAATTGAAAATTGCATGTTACAATTGGTTTTGAAAGATCAAACTAACCAGTTTACTTCAACATGAAAATTGTTCCTTAAATCTTAAGGGAAAACCATTCACATCCTGAAGACCTCATACAGACCTACAGGCAGATCCTCCTTGCACAGCAACTGCATACCAGACTTAGTAGCAAATTCAGCAGTTTATCACACTGGGATAGACAATAATCACACAAGTATTTGAGCAGACAGAAGAAAGATGAAACAATCTGATACAGTATAAACACTCTTCACATACCTTTTTAAAAGATGCAAGAACGTAATAAACACTTCAGTATTGACCCACCCTTCATTTAGCTTCCATAAAGCAAACTATATGAAAAAACTAATGCTAAACATCATACCGGATACACTTCGGTCCAGAATCTGTGCTTTAGCTTCTTTTTAGTCTTCTTTAATTGTTTGTTGTTCTTGAATGTGTCCAAGTGGGTAAGAACTCCCATAATTTTGGGGAAGCCATGCACCTGGCAAATGTTCAGGAATTCAAATGTCTCCATCTCAAATCCAAAGCTGGCATCAATGAGCATTAGAACCTGAAAACACAATATCCACATTTCACTAGAGCAGTACCACAGTGCCCACATGTGCTAATTTCAGAGACCATACCTTTAAACTCTTAAGCTTCCCAGGAACCACAGTTTTGCAAAAGGTTCTGTACTTTATTTTCATATACCCTGAAAACCAACTCCAGCGTTTTATTTGAAGTATGGAACTTGGCTGCTAAAGATGTTCTAGATGCTCTAGGAATGCAGTAACATTCTGTAATACAATAAGATCTGAACAAGGGTTTACCTGGCAAACTGAAAATATGCAAAATTTATTATCTTCCAATATTTTCAGGAACATCTTAGAAAATCAATAAATCTCACATCTGTGTCTTGGACACGCTAATGCCACTAAGGCCAAGTCTTTCAGTAAAATGAGGCAAATTTACTTCACTTGTTGCAAGTGCTGTTACAGATCACTAAAATGCCCTGACACAGGAACCACAGCAGCCAACAATCACATGAAAATAGAAGCAAAGTTGGTTTGGGGTCTTAACAATAAAGGACTCAAAGCACACACAGGAACTGATGACAGATCTTCAAGCACTTATGTAATCCCAGCCCCCTAACAATAAACCCAAACAGATTCTCAGCACCACCATGCACACACAGCATCTGCAACATCCAGATTCACATCCACTAGCAGAAGTATTTGTATTGTTTGGTACACCTCCCTTACTCTCAGTAGAAAACATGCAAGTAGAATGCCTAGATCAGTGCACACATTTTATAAATATTTATATAGTTAATACTTAGATATGGATCCCAAACCCAATACTCCAAATCCACATGTAAAGTAAAATTCTAAACAAATGGATCATGCACTGGACCCCAGGATCAGTTGATGTAATTCCCTGATCCAAAAGCTGCAAGAAAATTACAACAGTCACCACATTCCACTGAAATCAATTATTTTACTACACAACATTCTTCACAGACGGAGACCTCAGAGCGCATAAAAAACCCAACTAACAAACTAATACATATTTCTACTTTGAACATTAGTTGAAAACTTCTTGAGTAAAACCATTTTCACATTTTATATGGTTTAACCAAATCCCTTAGTGAGAAGTCACTGTGTCACCTCGGCTTGTTATAACATCTTCCATTAGCAATGAAATTCAGTAGCATTTCCCTTCTTTCACATCCCCCCCACCACCACACACACATATTTTACTTTCCCCCACCTCCCATGAGGAAAGTCTCAGGGTTGTTCCAGAACATTAGGTGTGTCAAAGACCTTAGGCCTTGCTCTTTTTGAAACTAAAGTCGGTTTTACCCTCGACAGCAAAAATGCATGGAGAAATCAGACACTGATGCAGTCCAAGCAAAAGTAGTATTTTCAATATATATTACAGCAGAAATCACATTCCATTGTTAACTTACCAGGTCAGCAACTTTAGCCAGGTCAATCATTGTGTTAATGTCACACCCACATTCAATAATGGTCAGCCGGCGTTTTTTACCTGAAAACAGAATTAAGCAACAAGAACTGAAGCAAAAGGAGCTACCCAATCAGTACAGTTTCCTTTTCAAGTCACATTCCTGAAGTTCCTCCAGTGTATCTGGGACTCAGATACTTGTCTAGCATGTAAGTCATCCAATACACATCACTGCAGAAGTGCCTGTTTTTACCTGTTTATAATTCTGCTAAAATATAATTTTTAAATTTAAAATTATCAGATCTTTTACTGTAAGTATGCCAGATCACACATCCAAATGATTTCTTCAGTATGACCAAAAATTATGAGAACATGAACACATCCCAGCTCTGAAAACAAGACAAGTAAGGAGTGCAAAATAAGCAGTTCTCCTTTGCTCTCACCTGAAACAATTGTAACAGGACCCCGGATTTCAACCAGCTTTTGCCTTGTGAAGTTCTTAATGAGACACTTTATCACCGTGCTCTTCCCAACCTTGGGAGGGCCGACCACAACCACCACCACGGGCGGTGGCTCCAAAGGAGTCCGATCAACCACAGGAATGTGATGCTTTTTAGTCTTCAGATCCTGAGTTCTGAGAAGAAATTTGTAATATATAAATACAGGAATGTCATGGATAGTGACACTTACTATTTAAAAGTCTGCAGTATTTGCAAAAGCTTCAACACAAAGGTTGAGCACAAACACAGACCCCAATATGTACGTGGAACTCCCACTGAGTCTAAGGAGCTACAGTTTTTTTCCAATGATGACCAGAGTGTACAATGTAACAAAGCATCCCTCACACACAAACTGCACCGCGACTGGGTGAGCGATGAAAGCTATGCAGGCACACGAGTAAAAATCATACTCTGCCTATTTCTGCACGAAGTAACAAAGAAACCCCAGGCAGCAGCCATCCCTCCAGCCGCCTCTGCACACTCTATAGCCAGTTCCCACTTCTCACCGATGGAAAGTCCTGGCCATCCGCACAGCGGACTGGACTGTAAAGGCTTTGGGGTTTCTCTTCCGTGCATTCTCCTCATCCCCTATTCCCAGGTCATTGAGATAACGTTTCCTTTTCTTCTCTGCCTTTGGTCCACTATGCTTTGCACGATGCTTCTTCTTCTCTTTTTCCTCCATCTTACTCTTTCGACAGTTGTTTACAGTAAGTAATATTCAAGAGTTCCTCCGTGGGATAGCGGGCGCAGCTGGCACGGGGAGAGAGCACAGTTAGCAGAGGGCACAGTACACAGCACCCAACGGGAGAGCACCGTGCAAGCGCTGCCCGAACACCGCACGGAGCTCATTCACGCCCTGCCCAGGGCCGCGGGCTCCGGGCAGGCCGGCAGTGCCCCGGCAGTGCCCCGGCGGTGCNCCACGTGGGCTCGCACCGACCGCTCCGTTGCGGAGCTACCCCCCTCGGAAACATCGGCTGCGCGCCGAGTTCCGGGCGCGGCGGCCGCGGCGGAGCGCTATTGCCGGCGCACACGCCGTCCCACAGAGGGAGGGTGGTGGTGGCCCTGCGCCCTCTGCACCGGGAACCGGGAACAGGAACCGGGAGCCGGCCCCTACGCGCGTCTTTAGGAATAAATTACTTTCCCGCAAGCTCTGTGAAAGCCCCCGGTAGCTGCCCGGCGGGGCCGGCCCCACAGCACCGGAGCGGAGGAGGCGTGGGGACCCTCCGGCTGCCCCCGGGTTCGGGACAGTCCCCGTACGAACTGTCTGTCAGATGTGGCCCCAGCAATCAATGTGAGAAAAATGAATCCTTGGCAAGGACTATGGGAGGACGAACAAGTTACAGGGTAGAAGCCTATGAAGGGCCTTTCAGTGCAGTGAACTCGGACGGAATGACGGAACCACAGAAACAATTGGAATTTCAACCCCCTGAGCCCCCGGTGTCATCGAGTCCAGCCTGTGACCGAACGCCGCCGTGACAGCCAGATCTTGGCGCTGGCTGCCACGGGTCCTTAAGCCTCATTCCACCACCTCCCCGCGCAGCCCATTCCAGTGTCTTTTCTGTGAAGAAATTCTTCCTAATTTCCAACCTAAACCTGCCCCGGTGCACCTTAACACTATGTCCTCGCCTTCTGTCGCTAATACAACCTAGGTGGGAGCATTTTGCAGGTCCCAAGCCCCGCACGCACAGGGACATGACCAGGCATGCAGAGGGCACGGTAGCCCAGGTGAGAAGTGAGCCATTGTTTTATCTCAGGTCTGTGCCCACGCCTGAAGCTCAGGCCCCCAGAAGCGTTATAGGTGCAGGCCCTGCCTAATGAGGCGATTGTCTGGGGTGATTTGCCTTATGGCATGAGCCAGCCAGGGCTGCTAAAGAGGTGTCCAGGCCGTGAACTGCTCCCTCTGTGATGCCGGCTCCTTCCTGCCTCCCAGGCAGGTGGCTCTGAAGAAAAGAATGTGATTTACAGGTTCCCACATAATGAGGAGCTCGGGACACCCCACAGTGGAGTAGGCCCGGGCTGACCATAAGTGTCATTGGTGAATTTGGGTCCTCACTAATTTTTTTACAAGCTATGCATAAGAAAATACATTTTTCAATATTTAGCGTGAAAAATCCTCGCTTCTTCTATAAACATGAGCATTTTACAGGCAGTAGAATAGTAGTCCAAGTCCTGAACACACTTGGTTCCTGCCCCAGCTCTTCGTCAGCATCACCTATTCATATGACAACAGAGATGCTGTTGGCATGCAAATCCAGGGGATGCTACAATATCATCATTGTGGAAGTACCTCCTACATGTTGAATAAGCATTCAGTTCGTGTTCTGTCATTCTCCACCTCATAGCAAGGACAGAAAGTACACAGAAATGTCACAGGAGCATTGCATCCAAGAGGTCTGCACAGATTTTTCTTCTTTGTGAAATACATGCTGGTTAGGTGTCTTAAAAGCAACTTGTAACAAAGAAAAGTGGTAATTTACAGAAAAGCAGTAGGTAGCTCAGTAGTGGGAAAATTATTTTTTTCTTGTAGTTGCTCACAAGAAATATTCAGAGTGTATGACTTCAGTGTTGGTAACAGCACACAGGTGGTTTGCTAATAAGGGAACTGTGTTCTCAAGACCAAATGAAGGGGTTGTAATGGAATGCTCAGTATTAACAGAGCTCAGTGCCAAACACCAAAAGCAGCCGCTCCAGTCTGCAGCTCTGACAGAACAGGATACCTCCAGGGTGGTTGGGGAACAGCTGGATGCACAGCAGGGACCAGCCTCACCTGAGACCTGTAACAGAGACCTTCCCCGTGTGTGCCTCAGACCCCTCCGAGGCAAGGAGTGCTGGTTACCCCAGTGAGAGCAGCAGGGAGGAGGCCACAGGAAGGCTCCGTGCTGCTGCCAGGTGCCCATGGACTCCCGGGGGGAAGCAAAGCCCATCCTTTTGGTTATGGTGTGTGCTGTTCTTTCAGATGTCTTTTTATTTCTCCTCCTCTTTATGAAACAAGGCTGTTTTGCTACGCATTTGAGCACCATTTCTTTGTCTTTTTCATGGATAAAATAATACTTGTTCTCTCTGTGCCTAGTAACAAGTCTCACTTCTCATTAAGAAGATGTTAAGAGGGAGAGGGTATATGTAAATAAAGAAATAAGTCTTAATTCATTTTTTTTCCAAAAATTTACTAAAAGAGTCATATATACAATCATAAATATAATAATCTCTTTGTCCTTCAGTCTCAAATACAACTTCTTGTGTTCAAAGTGCCTTGAAGCTATTGTCTGAAGCCATGGTTCTTCTGTAATACATGGGCTTGCTCCAATCCTTTAGGTCAAGGCAGAAAAGTTACAGCCACAGCTAAAAATTACTGACAAAATTCAGGGCTAATATTCTGCACATCTCCATAGACGGTTTTTTCAGGGTTATCAATTTTATTAATTAAATAATGGTCTGTGATTAAGTTTTATTCTCATTGTTTCTCTTGTTCTATAAACATAATTAATAAGAAATGTATTACAATCTAAGCATACTTAAAATATTCCAGAGCCACATTTTAAAGACAGAAAAGGATTTGCATGTAGAGTTTGCAGCATCCTAGGCCTAATACTGCTTTAACACACAACCATGGCAGCTCTCCAGAGACACACATGAAGAACTTTTCCATGATTACTGTGGTCTTTTGGACAACCATGGATCTTGAGAATTCTAAAAACAGGCTCAATGTGCAAATGCAAAGATGAAACACATTTTTCTCTCCCCTGAGTGCAATTCTACAGCTTTGTGAAGGTAGAAAACCTTAATTTGGCAAATAGAAAATTACAATTTTTTTTTAAAAGACAATATGCAAACAAATTACACCAAAGAAAATCACAAAAATACTGCCTTTTAAAAGGCTGTGGTCATTTTTAAATGAAAACACTATATATTAAGTACCCAGGAGAAGACCATTAGTGTTCTTTATCACGAACACTACTAAAATGCAAACACACCCAGTGAGATGTCCCCTGCCACCATCAAGGCTGCTTTCCCCATGCTTGTACCCCTCTTGTGTTAATACTTTCTCAACTAAAAGCTATAAATAAGTTTGTTATCTAAGATTTTTTAACTTTAAATAAGTGAATTATGACCAGGATAGAAACAAAACTCAGTGCAGTAAGGCCACAAAAGCAACACCATAGTCCTAAGCCTCCTGGCAGGATTAATCCAGCACAGTCTGAACACAGAAAACTCTTCAGTACTGAAGAACTCTTCAGTGAAGATCAGTCTGTGCATGCAGGTTATTGTGAGGCTGCCCATAACCAAACGTGCAGGAATACTGCAAGCAGCTGGTGAAAGGTCCCTTGGGCTGGGGAGGTAGCTCAGATTCAGCAGGTAGCCCTTGCTAACATGGCTTATCTTTCTTTCCCTTCCAGACAGGGCACAAAATTCAGAGCAAGCACTCTGCACTTAGACCTGCAAAACCTCTAGCCACTTCAGACAACACTGCTAATTGAGCAAAAAAATTACATTCATTTTTCATCAGGCAAGTGCACCCACTGCCAGTTTCATGTCTGACCCAAATGACAGACTGAATTCTGGCCACCAAAAGCAGAAAGATAACTTTTTATCTGATCTTGCTCCACATTTTGCTCATTCTCAAACAGCAAATCTAACCCTGTCCCCAAAATTTCATTTCTTATGCCCAGCCAATGAGGGTCATAGTCATTTACTGTCTCCAGCAGCTGCTGCCCATATGGGACTGGAGTGGCAAGTGTGCCTTGATAGCCCCCTTCATGCTTTGGCAGTACCAAAGGAGGACTAGCATTACTAGCTGCAAGCAGAGGTGAACCGTGCCTCATCTGCTCGGGCTCAAGCTTAGGTTCCCCCTCATCATAACTGAAAGTGGAGCCCTTCCCAAAGCGAGAAGAGCTTGACTTTGCATACCAACAGTTCTCAACACCCAGGCCCTGGTTAGCATTTAAGTAGTTTAAGACAGGCTTCTTGTACATGTTCTCTTTAGCTGCTGGGTACTGGTGATCTGTACATGGCTGGAAAACATCTGCATCTGAGTAGAAGCTTTCAGGGAAAGATTTCTTCAGGTGCGAATACTCCTGTGCCTGCTGCACAGGGAGCGAGAACTGAGGGACACTCCCCACGCTTCCCGCACCTAGCGGGACCCCTCTTCCCGAACAGTCCAAACCAAAGTCAGCTGGGGTCTGTCCCAGGGCTCCAAAAGTGTTATCCAAGCTCCTGAAATGCATGTCGAGCCTTGAGTAGAGCTGCCCCGAGTAGGACGGCGGCTGACCACAGAAGCTCTGACTCCCTCCTGGCAGGCCTGGCTGCGGGCAGAGGAGGCTCCTCTCTGTCCCCGGGTCCTGCTTTGCACGGGGCCGCTCCTGGCCAACGCACCGGGGCGGCTTCGGCTTGCCCGGCCTGGCGTAGGCGGCGGCTTCGCTCTTCTTGTGGTTCAGCTGCCGAGCTCTCCTGTTCTGGAACCACACCTGCGGGACCGGCAGAGACTGAGCACCCGGGCCTCCGGGGAAGCCGCTCCGCCACCCGCCCGTCCTCCCTCCCAGACCGCCCCTCTCACCTGGATCCGGGACTCGGGGATGTCGGTGAGGCCGGAGAGCTGTTCCCGCAGGGCGATGCCGGGGTACGGCTCCTTCTCGAAGGCGTGGACCAGCAGCTCCAGCTGCGCCTTGCTGAAAGTGGTTCTCTTGCGCCGGCCACCCTCTCGCCCTGAGCCGGGGCCGGCGGGGCGCGCCCGGGGCTCGCCTGTGGGGAGAGAACGGGGAGCGGCGGTCAGCGGAGCCGGGCGGCGTCCTCCTGCCCCAACGCCGCCAACACTAATGCCAGAACCAACGCCACCAACACAGCCACCAACACANAGGCTGGCGAGCTCCATGCGGGCCGAGGTCTGCGGGCAGTAGAGTGGCACTGGCCGCTCCGTGCCTTAAGAACCCTCCACCCACAGCCCTTGGCGACCCCCACCGACAAGGCCCGGCCCCGCCGGAGCTCCGAGGGTGACTCAGAGCCGTCTCCCACACCTCCATTGTCATCCCATCACCAAAATACACATAATGAGGGCTCGTCCCATCCAAAGAGCCAAAGTGTCTCCCAGCGAAGCCCCCGCTGCTGCCACCAACCCATCCACCTTTCTTTAATTCAAGAAGAGAGCGAATAATTTAATGAAGAAATGTTCCACCTTTGGTTCAGCCCTCTAAGGGAGTTCCCCGTCTCTCTGCACTGCAAGCCTGGACTTCTGCTGGAAACCCGGTGCTCCCCCAATGCAAGGAGGCTTCCATACCACCCTTCTACTAAAGGCAAACCATGCCAGCTCTTACTGCACCCAGTAAGAGCTTGTCTTCCCCATTTGGTTACCCTGCTCCTATTCCCATCCGTGGGACATTTCTCATCAGCTTTACTTTAGTAAATAAAATGCTGGTGGCTTTACTAGACATTACATCAACACCCACTGTTCACAGTAAAAGACAAAGCCTTCCCCATCACACTCTGATGTCACCCAGGTGAGATGGAGCAGTCTCCCTCCCAAATGCATGCTGAAGAGCTCAGTACAAAGTCTTCCTTTCCCAGGGCAGCTTTTTTTTCCCCTCCAGACAGCTCTGCTCATCCAAGTCAGGTACAGAACAAGCAAGGTCTATGCTATCAGCCCAAGGTGAATTCATGAACAACATATTAATTCAAAGGAGAGGCCAGAAATATCATTTAGGAGAGCCAAGAGTGACATAAGGGATTACAAGGAGCAACAGTTGCAACACTGAAAAGGAGTAGATGTTAGAAGAGAAGCAAATCAATTAGTCAGTGTAATAATTTGTCAAATGAGGCCATTAATATCTATCACTGAAGGTGTTTAAGAACAGCAGTATCATGACATCATGTTTTTTTCATCTCAAAATGTCCCCATTCATTTTCAAATTTGGGACCCACTCCAGCTTGCTGTGAAGCTGAAGGGCACAGGGACAAAGTGTGTGTGAGCTGTTACACACTGTTTGCATTCTGTAGGGACCAATGCACCCATCATCTATGCAGCCACTTTTAGGCTGAGCTGCACAAGGGTTTTAACATTACACACATCATCATGGTGCTTCACAACAAAAAATTGATGTCCTTCCACACAGGGATGACAGTCAGCTCCAGTCTAGTACTCCAGAGACTGGATTCCTTTATCAGCTCAGTCCATACGGCAAGGTAAATGCCCTCAGAAACCACCTCACCAAAATAACATTGACAAGCAGGAGCACATATGAAGACAGAATTTCAGAGCGATGACAGCAGCAAATAGTCCAAAACATCTGGAAACCACAACGTGAAGCAATTTCTCAGTACTTCTCCCCTTTCCTCTACCTTAGCATCCCCATAAGCCTGAACTGTTATAGCACAAAACCATCCCACACAATTTCTTTTCTCCTCTACAGCTCCAGGACAGTTTGAAGTTTTTCTTCTCCATATAAACAGGAAAACTTCTATTTAAGCAAGAATTATCATGTGGGAGAAAGGAAAGAAGGTGTCAGGTAGCAAATGGTTCAGCAGTTCTATATGAGTCAAGAGGTGTTTCTGACCCTTCGGGTTTATTTAACTTCTGTTATTAAGATATATATGAAGGTAGGAGTGGACTAAGGCTCAGATACAATAAGCAGACTTATAAAGCTTGGGGGCATAGTTTTATTGACGGTGTCCACAACAGCAAATTTCAACTTCAGCTCTTGATTCTTGTTCCAAGCATGCAGGGTTCACCTCTAGCTGCCTTGAAGTCCCCACAGGGCTTTGCACAAAGTCGTGCACAAGCCATCTCCAGTGCACACTCATAGCAAAGCTCTTGCAGCTGCTCCTTCAAAAAAGGCTGATCCATCTTTTGTAGGATTTTTTGGCCAGTTTAGTTTTTGGCAAGCTTAATTCAGGCTCAACATGGGATGGGGATGCACAGGGGCAAAGGGTAAGAGAGGAGTGAGGAGCCTCAATTTGAACTGGCACTATAAAGCATGGAATTGCACACGACCTTTCCATCTCTCTGCAATTCCAATACAACTGTCCACAGGGTACATGCTACACTGGATCAAGGATACCAAGGGTGTTTGCAAGATACAAATAGAGATTATTCATTCAGTCTGGACAGAGGGAAGGCTAGAACAAATGCTTAATTTTTTCTTTCTGTATTGCCAGTTTTCATGGCAGAAAACATCATCTCATGGGACGAACTACAACACAAAGGTGCCCCTGTAGGCAGCCTTCAATACGGAGCTCAAAAGAGCAGGGAAACCACCTCCTCCAGCACACACATGCACACCTTATAGACACAGCCAGTGCAGAAGAGATAAGAAGGAGCCAGGAGAGGCTTGTACAGACTTGCACTACTTGCAAATAGCGGCTGTCCATCCTTGCTAGCTCGGGTCAAATAGAACAGGCTTTTGTTAACATCCCCTAGCTATAGAGAGAGCAGTTCACACTTCCCGGAGTTATTGTTTGAGGCACTCTGTCAGGCAGCCTCTTTACACCCTTCATTTTCAGATATTTTCTTTGCAATGCTAATTGCTAGAGATTGTGAGTTTTGTTTTTAAGTCAGATTCCAGGAAAGAAGATGACAATCGTTGCCTCCCCCTGCTTTTCCTCCTTCTCTGCTGAGACATATGTACTTGGCCTAACGTAAGAGCTAATTTCTGCCTCAGCTGCAGTTTGACCATACACTAATCCATCAAGAACACTGACCAGCCCTTGCTGCCCATGTTCCCTTGGCATCGTCGTGCTGTTGCATGTCAGTGATACTCGAAACAACTGTTTGCTAGTTCTCACATCTCCTCTCTAAATCCTATCAGGAAAATAGTATTCTGACCCCTCCATTTCACAAATAGGGAAATGGGAAGAGTGTGGGAAAAGAAGCAAGAATACCCGAAGCAGCATGATTAACAAAACCATCTCTTCAGTTCATAGATTGTCTTCAGACTTCCCCAAAAA
The DNA here is from genome assembly GCA_013400515.1 of Erpornis zantholeuca. Lineage (NCBI taxonomy): Eukaryota > Metazoa > Chordata > Aves > Passeriformes > Timaliidae > Erpornis > Erpornis zantholeuca. The sequence goes on from VZTN01030958.1 coordinate 58,552, forward strand.
TCCATGGAATTTTGCTATAGATTTAAGTAGGGTCCAAATGTGGAAACCCATTCTGCCAAGGTTCCTTTACGCCGGTTGTGGTACAAGTTCATCTACACAGGAATCCAAATCACAGGTGGGACAAGTTGCAAATAGAACAGAAATTAAGGATCCATAAGTAAAGTGCATTTCGAAGCAACAACATAATTATTAGACAAGGACTAGTCACAGTGCTCTTTAAAAAAGCTCTCGAAAAAACGTTTGCACCTATCCTATGCAGGGCATTCTGTTCTGTCCCGCCAGAGCAGCCCTCGTGTTAGGAGTTGCAACGGTGGCTCCAAAATCATGCTTGCATGAATGGTATGCTGAATTACCCAGGGCAGCAGGGCTCTGTCACCAGGCGCCTGCCTGGGGAGTCTTAGGACAAACACCCTTAAGAAATCCCAACATCAAACATTTTCTCGTACAATGCTGTGGATGTTTGAGCAGAACTTTCATCCTGAAGGAGGCACGGTCAATTTCACTAGTTGGTCTTCAGACATTAACACCTCATAAAAAGGCTGCTCATGCACTGCTTATCTGGAATGTGTCTTTAATTATCTTTTGCTACACCTTTTGCAGCCCATTACTTACCAGTCAACACTGCTGTAATTATGGGCTTGGCAGTAACAGGCAGCTCTTAAAATTGCTACAAAGAAACCCTGGAGAATTGCAAAGAGATTTAATGTTCAAATGGAAAACGGTGGAATTCAGCAAAGCAACATGGATTCTCATCCACAATGATTTCATCCCATGAGCAGCACTTCCATGGCCGGGGAGCCAGGAACCCTCCAGAGAACATGAGCAGACAAGTGGTGGTTGAGCTGTCACCTGCTCCGCATGGAAAGGAGCATTTACAGCAGCCCCTCTGCTTTGAAAAACAGTTCAGTGTCCAGACATGTCCAATGCCATGGTGTGTCATCAGGGCAAGCAGGATGGAGGCACGTTTTGCACCTTGAGCAAAAAGAAGCAAAATTTATGACAATTCTTGCTTTTCAAGAGTATTCATTCCCCAGTCAAGAACTGGCTCTTGGGAGAGCTGTCATCTGCACTGACCTTTCCCTTACAGTTAACACCTTTGTTATGCCAAAGCATTGCTCTAGCCTTTTCTCCTACCAGAAATAAATGTTGCTTCTAACACTTGAAAGTGCAGGCAAGCAATATTGTTGAAAACACCACACACCTTTGGCCATACCAGTCTTGCTCTTAGTTCCCACTAAAATCTATAGATTTTTTCAGGGTGAAAAAGGGATTAGGCTGGTTTTAGGTAACTTGGAATAATCTCACACTTCAGTATTTCCTATATTTAACTCTTAAATATATGGAACTGATTATAATGCTCTGAAATGGAGGGTAATGATAAAAAAGGCCCTACCTTCAAGACTGAATGTCTGTCTCATCTGGTATTTAGCTCTTCGCCAATGACCAAAAATGGATACCTGCCATTGGAAGGTAGGAGTCTATAACCAGCTCAGTAAATGACATACTGGTACTTTTACTTAGAAATTATGATGAAGACCTCGGTCATTTTCAGCTCAGAGACTTCCTGACATGGGTGAGAGTTTATATTTTGTGAAATTATTCAGTCTTTCTCTGAATGTATGTAAAATTTTAGCTTCCAGGGCATCCTCTGCCTAGGACATGTTACATGCAACAACCCTTAGTTCTCTGTGTTCTGAACATGTAACCTGCTAATATTATTTGGTGCTTGCTGCCTCCCACACAAGAATGTGGAGTGACCTTCACTGATTCCAGCACTTCACACATACCATTTTTTTTATCAATCCCCATCACTTTCTACCTTCAGCCACCTCATTTCCAGACTGAAGAATCCCATCTTATTTGTGCCAGCTGGCCCATGATTATGCCCCCTACAGTAACTGCTCCATGGTCCCATGGTAACATGCTCCATCCATTCACGTTGTCCTTTCCAGTCCCTTTTCCAGTTATGCTGTATCCTTCCTGGATAAAAGAAGATAGAGTGACTCTCAGAATTTAAGATGTAGAGGAATCATGCTGTTTTAGCTATTATGAAGGCAACATGCAGGTTTTTTTCCAGTGCTAACTTTTTTCCCAGTGCTGGCTTTTTTTCCAGCTAACATTTACTTTGTCTTTTTGACCCTCACTGAGTTTGCATTCTCATAGAATTATCTATCAAACTCCAAGATCTCATTTCTGAGTTGTAATGTAATCTACTGTGAAACCTGAAAACATTTCCTTGCTTGTACTGATGCTATGCTGCCAACTGGTGAGTTTTTGAGTCCTGTGGCAATCTTGAAAGAAATTGTCATCCCTGTCAAATAGAAGGCTGCCTTAAATTTAAAAGGAAGTAAGAGCCCAGGTAAAACTGAAGCCAAAGTATTTGTAAAAATTGTGTCTTTTATTAAGTGGTAGCCCAACAATGCCCAACACTGTTTATTTTTTTCCTGGGCAGTAGAAAGGAAGTCTTAAAATATGGATATATGAATATTGTAGGATATTGTAAAATATGGATGTGGGAAAGTGATATTAGTGCCCCCAGCCTCATGCAGTATGATGTCTCCTGCTCTGGTGGAGCAGAATCTGTGTTCTGTGGGACAGACCTGCCTCCCACAGCCACACAGAGCACAGATCTGCAGTTTGGACAGGCTGAGCCTGAGGCTGTAAAGGGTCAGGATGACCACAGGGAAGGATAAATCAGCAGAGCAGAGTCCACACCAGTGCAGAAATCAGCTGGAGTAGGATTGCCCTGTTTAATAAGCCTAATGATTATCAGTATTCTTGACGCCTTTGAATACACAGTAGAAAAGCCACACAGCCATGCACTAGCAAACCTGTCACCAAAATCCTGCCTCAGGAAAGATTAAAAAAATGTGGATAAAATATCCTCCAGAAATTCAGCCTGGGCCTCCAGAGGATTACTGACTACAGTTCAGTCTGGCAAGCCTTCACTTGTTGCAGCACCACTGAGATAAATACGATTTCCTCTAAATGTAGTGGTATTTCATGCCCAGTACAGTCAGGCTCACAGGCTACATTACTTTATGGTAATCCTTTCCCTTGTACTCCATGCCGTCTCCTTCCTTGTCTCCTTTCCTTTGTAAGAAAGTGTCTGTCATCGTCCTCACCCGTGCTGTTTGTGTAACTACAAATATATCCTGTGACTGATCAGCTCCAGAAGCACTACTGGACTCTTAGCACCTGAGGGGATCAGACCTCTGAACTGCAGACGTTTTAGGAAAGGGCTATCTTCTTGCGCTGACAGAATACAAGCACACCCACATGATACTATAGAAATACAAAAAATCTCAACCCCACAGTCTGCTGAACTTGATTATGATAACTAGTCACCTAAAGACGAGTGAATTCGGCCTTAAGGCTAGTCTGCTGGGACTGGAGACAAGTTGTCTGGAGTCTTCTCCTCCCTGTTTGAAGAGCTATTGCTCTAACCTCCCTTGTCAATCCTATTCCTCCTCATCTTCCAAATAACATCCCCACCCCTGTGGCTGCAGTGAAACATGCTTCCCACCCATCTCACCCATCTGCTGGTGAGTGACCCCATCTCTTTGCTAGATCTATGCTGACTTTTTTTTTATGGCACTTATTTTTTCCAACAAAATATTCCAGACACCTAGGAGAAAGTACTTAAGACTAGAAAACTGTGTCACTTGACATGACTTGTTCTTTAACTGAGAAGCACAAAAAATATGCATTAGTTGGATAACAAGATTAACAAGATAACAAGAATAACAAACTAAATTGAAGCCTTTCCTTTTTCTCAACACTGCACTCTGTGTTTGCTACCATACCACTTGGCAACATAAGGCAGTGTCTTTCAAAACAGGCAGCAGTAATGAAGAGCTAGGAATTCCTTCAGAGAGAAAGAAGAAATACTGTCAGATAGCAAACACTATGTATTAAAATGCACATACACTGTCATGACGTGGTTAAACAAGGCGTCAGAATGCTGAGGGTTTCTGGAGATTTACTCCTTCACCCTGTTATAACCACTGGATGTGCAGTAGGATGCTGGTGTGCAGAGCCATGGCCCTCTATCTGTATGATATATGCTTTGGAATATTCTAAGCTATTCAGGTTTTTCCATCCTGACCAATATGAGTAAGGCTTTCTGGTCACAATTTATCCTTGCAAAGTACATTCAGTTTTATTAAATAGCCTCCCCAAATGACATAAAATCTTTTTTTGCTCCCATACCTTCAAAAAAATCTTGTCAAATACTTGTAGTTCATATCCAATTTTTAAAATTCCACCAAATCCTTGTAGCATAAATCCAACATCTATAAACTAAGATTTCAATGGATGTACTTGTTAATATTTCATTTTTTAAAGCTACCTCACATAATAGAAAAAGACATCAGAGATGTCCACAAAGTATTTTTAGTAGGACTCAAGTTACCGACTTCCAGCAGGTATGGGCAAAAACAAATAGAAAACTGTAAAGTGCAAAACTGTGATCAAAACTGAAGCTCCCTGTGCAACCTGGACTTCAAATTGGTGAGCCTTGGCTGTCTCTTTACAAAGGCTTATTAAGGCAATGTTGCTTGAAGCACATTGTGACAAAGGCAGCTTTTTAAAAAGAAAAAAAAAACTCCACAGTGATCTTGTTAGGATAAGCACATGGGACTCTGACATAAATTCACCTTTAAAGTGCACAGACTCCATTTGTAGTAAAATCAATGAGAATTTTATATATAGATGTTACCTAGTTCTTAATCTTTACAGAGAATAAAGTATTTGGCTGGGACCTTTATAGCTGACCACTTCCAAGATGTGAATTATGCCCATAATTGTGTTTGAATGTGATAGAAGAGAAGTGGTTTTATCAAACATCCAGGGAATCCAATGACTAATGAGAAGGATACAGCAGTTACGTGCAAAGGTTTCCTCACTCCAAGTTGCAAAGGCTATTCACTACAGCAACAAACAGAATTACTATACCAGTCTGTTTCTTCTTATGCACATCTCATTACACTTAACATTTCCTGTAAGAATGGGAATCTGCTGAAAATCTTGACCATTAACCTCAAAAATGTAATGCTTGTCAAACTGCAACATGAAATATTTTAAAAGACTGTACTTTTCCTTAGCTCCTCTAGTCTTAGAACTAAAAGATTAGGGTGATACAAGTCTGAGTACCCATTAAAAATTAAAAATGGCAGGGGAATAGGTTAACTAGCTACTTGGGAACCAGACATTGTTTTCAGTGGTCTCATTATTAGCATTGTGCCATTTAGCTCTGATTAAAATAAAAGTCCTGTTGATAATTCTATTTCCTTAGGTAACTTTTCCTGAACGCATCTCATCTCTTTTATACCAGCTTCAATCCAGTTTAAAATTGGCTCCAGTTTATTTCCAAGTAACTTCCTAGGAAAAGCCCGATCCCTAAATCCTTTCCTATACAGAAACTTGCTGTTTAAACAAGTCACATCACTGACTCTAGCATGATGACTCATGCCATAAATTTGTTCTGAATTTGACTAATCTTCCCTTCCCCTCCTCCTTTTTTTTAAGGAATTTTAAAGGACAGAGAAGAGCTAAGGTGTCTCTATCTATTCTCTGGCATCCACCAGAACACCAAACAAAAGAGGCTGACTACCTGGCAAATACCCTTTGTACTTCCCGATGGAAGTGAGATAGTCAATATCTCTAAGTTAGAGATAGCAAATGTTTCTAAACAGAAGAGGGAGCAGTTTTCTCCACTAGTAGATGCAACAGAAACTTTAGTATTTGAAAATTGAAGAGAGTGATCTATTGATGTGAACAGCATGTGAAATGAGCCAGCTGTGTCTCAGGGATTAAACAGAAAGAATGCACAGATCCATCTGGTTGTTTCAGTAGAACTAACCAATCTCAGTGTGCACACCCAGTCACAATGGAGACCTCGGAATCCCCTGGACACAGCTTTGGAAAAAAACATTTTTTTGAAAATTAACATAGCTGTCTTTGAAACCTCAAAGAGGATTTTATGTCCCATCCTCATGGTACTATGTGGTTACTTTACCTGTTGATCTCATAAAGAACATCTCTTTCAGTTTTAGATTCTTAATAAGTACTTAATACCAACCTAATTTGAAATCCAAACCAAGTAAAGCAAGAGCAAGAAAAAAAGTTTGTATGCAACTTTGAGGGAATATGCTTTTTAAATGCTTTTTTTTTCTTTTCCAACTTTTTTTTAAGATTTTGCTTTCCCCCTTTTCTATGGCCTTGACTACTACAGACTCAGTTTAGCAATCTGTGCAGCCTGCAGCAGGTTAGCTCATCTTTTCCAGGGCTTACAGAGCCCTGTCATGGGGCTGGCAGTTGTGTTGATTGCTCCCTATCAATATCTCCATGTTCTCTAGCTCAGGAAAGGACTGAGAAAGGACAGGGAGCTGTGGCAATCCTGTCAAAACTGACATGTGTGTTCCAAAGTACAAATCTAAATCTGGCTTTGGTAAGCAAGGCCAGAGCTGCCCGCTGTCTGCACTCAGCCTTGGTGGTGTTCTGGGGTATAGCATGCTGTTGAGAGCTGTCAATTCATAACAGCATGCCAGGCTTTCATTTACTCACTTTTTGGCACTGATTAAGATAAAAGGAAAGGAAATCAAAGTAGAAATCTCAGAAGTTATGGTGAAATAGTTTTATTTCCTGCAAACTTGGCAAAAGGAATTTGTTCTGCATTTTTAAAAATGATTCACTTAACACTGTTTGGGATTTGTAGTTTCCCATTTAGATTATACTTGCCAATAAATGCAATTCACTAACACATAACATTTCCAATACTGAAGCCACAAAGGTAGGTAAACTGTCAAAAATATGGAGGGCAAAATTGCAAATCTTTGCAAAATATGATAGAGCAAAATTTTCAGCTACTCTGGAAAATTACTCCCACAAAATTAGTTGTTAGGTGTATCTAACAACACCTAAGAAACACAGGAAAGATTAATCACTGAAAGCAGTGGACTTTCTGTTTTATGACACCTTCAAAAGAAGACAAAATGCCCCATGAAAAGTATCCTTTAAGTAAATGCAAGTCACTGACCTCTATTCAGAGAAACAAGATAATATCTAATGGCCCATGCTGGCCAGACAAGATGATGCTCCAGGTCTCCTGGCTTTAAATTATTAAAACTAGAACTCTCTTCAGCTTCTTAAATACTCTAAAGACTCCTCTCTTTGTCAAGAGAAATAGCCTGTTTAAAAAAGTCAGGTCAAAGGCACTGTCCTGGATTAGAAATGGAATCTCTGAAAGTCCAGCCCCCACAACAGGTCATAGCAGGAAGTTGTCTTCATGAACTACTTCACGTTCAGGTCCAAGGCTGTTGAGGTGCCCAGGGCTGGTAGAGCCCATGTCAGTCAACAGGGCGGGCAGCGACTGGGGGCTGCTGCCTCACATGAAGCTGGGAGAGTATCACCTAATATAAAGATAAATCAATATTGGTTTTTGCAACAGAGAAAGAAAAGTAAGCCAGCTCCCTGTCCCCTGCCCACGATGTCTCAGTGCGGGCGGTCCTCACCGGAGCGCGGCAGTACGGGTGACATGGCTCTGACCATGGCACTCCTGGCCACCACAGCCGGTGTCACACGGCAAAGGCTGCGGCAGCGCCGGGTGCGACAGCCCGTGCCTTCGCTGTGCACGCACTGCCCTCTGCAGCCACCGCCGCGCAGCAGCACGGCCATCCCTCCAGCCCGCCTCGGAGCTGCTTTCCGAACACCTCCCAAACATGGCCTTGCTGGGACCTGCGGTGGTGTTCCTGCTGCGTGGGCAAGGTGGGCTCTCCTTGTGCGGGGCAGTCCCAGGCACTCCCACCACAAAACTCGGTCCATCCCAGGATCTCAGCACCGCCTTTGGATATGGCATTACAGACAGGCAGAAGCAATTCGGTAGAATGTTCTAAAGAGGAATAAATTAACTAATGGGTTACAAAAAACTAAACCAGAAAACCTGGAGGAAAAAAACACACAAAGTTTAATTTTAGAAATTTCTCCCAGATACTAAGACGTTCTCTCCTGCATCAGCAAAGCAACCCAGGGAAATTTATTAATCAGGCGTAATTACACATAGCCAACCTCACTGGGTTTTGCAGATGGATTACCAGCAACAGTTTTACCACTGCAACATTTTTTTACCAAACTCTCCTGTAATCTCCAAAGAACACCCCAGGAAAAAAGGGGCGGGGGGGAAAGCGAAAGCAAGCGCAGTGCTTTGGATAGGAATAGACGGGAATGAAACAGAGGCTGGGAAACAAACCAGTCACAAGAGAGAACAAAGGTAACCCAAAGACTCGCAAAGTCAATCCCCTCTATAGTGACCATTTTCTGCAACACAGGGCTCATGCTGGGGAAATGTCACGACTTGCTGCATTAGTTGTTGCAGAAAGCAGCTTTACCGGCACGTCATTAACACATAATTAACAGAGCAGCGTGTTTAGCCTTCGGGCAAGGAGAGAGAATAGTACAGTCAACATTTCTCACTGTGTCTACACTATCAAAGTCATGCCAAGCAAACAGGTAGCAAAGCTCGAAGGAAAGCATGAACCCACCAGCCCTCAACTTTTCTACTCCTGAGCACCTTTCCCAAGGCCCTGGTGACTCATCACCGAGACCACGGTCCCAAAAAGGCACAGAATAGAAAATGCTAGACTGAATACGCTTTGAATCGCTGGTTTTTTAAGGGGAAGGTGCTTTGCACTATTCTAGATAAGGACCGAACTGCTCAGTGTAAAATAATAGCTGTTTATTTTACCCCAGCAGCGAGCGCTACTGCAGTCTGCGACCCGGGGTGTGCTGCGGCAGGGACAGGCCCCCGCCGGCACCGGGGACAGCGCCGGGAGCCGCCACGAGAGGGCG